>JAPDSC010039805.1:28324-65914 GCA_026290005.1 Latrodectus geometricus
AAACCGATGCCACGAGAAACAGCCACAAATACATTTTCAACAACTACTTATAAAATAAACAAATCAACTCTCACGTGATCAACAATTTGACGTCATCATGTGAATCAACCAATAGAGTGTAAGAAGTAATAAGGCGCTTCAATTTAAACCGGCAATTGTGTGTAAAATGCTCTTCTCTTCTTTTTTAATATTTAAAATTTTCGATTCAAAATATTCTTACCGTTAGATGTTGCTTAGCAGTCTTCATAAACAATTTATTGTGAGACTTATAAAATTTTTTGGTTTTAATAACCCCATCATTAAATAATGGATTATTGTTAAAATAATAGCAGCTTTTGTATATGACAATATTAAAAAATTCAATGTCTGAATTGAATGATGCGAACATAATTCGACTGATTTCTCTTACTGTTACATTTTATAATGAATTAAATAAAATAAACAGCAATAAACTTTCATTTTGTAAGAAATGGAGACTTCAATTTCAATATAGTTTGATTTTTTATTGACTTATAGAAAATTGTTTGAAAATAATAATCATATGATAATTTGTTTCTTATGTATTGTCGGTATAAAAAGAAGGAAGAAACATTCGTACTTTTCGGATTTCCTGAAAATGATGAAAATACATTTTTGTCAAAATATTTTTGCTCAATTACGTCATAAATACATACTAAGCATAGAAATGCAGTTTTAAATATTTTATTAAAGGTTTACCAGAGTATAAAACTATAACACGTAAATAGTTACAGAGTAAAGATGAGACAACAAAAAAAATGTTTTAGAAAAAAAAAATTCTTTTTATACTAAAATAAATATTTAGATTTCTTATATGTGTATTTTATATAGTATATAGACCAATCAAAGTTTTAAAATATTGGATTTTTGTTAAATTAATAGGAGTTTTTATATATCACAATACTGCAAAATTCAATATCTAAAGTGTATAAGGTGAAAATAATTGGAATGATTTCTCATAATGCATATTTTTTATAATGGATATAATAACACAAATTGAATTAGACATTCATTTCAAGTTAAATTCAGCCTTTAATTTCAATACAGATTGATTAGTTATCGACTTATTGTAACTTGTTAGAAATTCATTATCATGTGCTTATTTATATCTCACGTATTGTCTGCATTAAAACCTGGAAGAGACATCCGTACTTTTAGTATTTTCTGACCATGGGGAAAGTACATATTTGGCTAAATTTCTTTGTTTAAATATGTCACAATTACATACTAAGCATAGAAATGAGATTTCAAATATTTTATTTAAAGTTTAGAATAGTATAAAACAATAACACGGTAATAGTTTCGGAGCATAAGAAAACACACTTATATAAAATATTTTGGTCAAAAAAATGTTTTTATAATAAATTAAATACCTTGATTAGTGAAAGGTGTATTTTATGTAGTAAATAGACCAATCAAACTATTTATATATTACATTTTTGTTATATTAATAATAGTTTATGTACATGAAAATTCTGCAAAATTCTATGCTTAATGTGAATATGGCAAAAATAAACTGTCTAATTTTTCAATATTTCAATTTTTATAATGTAAATAATAACAGAATTTAAAATATTTATTCATTTTAAGTTAAATGCAGCCTTTAATTTCAATATAGATTGATAAGTTATCCACTTATGGCAAATTTTTAGAATATGATATTCGTGTGATTACTTATATTTCACGTAAAGTCTATATTAAAACATGGAAGCGACATCCGTACGTTTAATATTTTCTCACCATCGGAAAAGAACATTTTTGGCTAAATTATTTTGTTTAGATATGTCACAACAACATACTAAGCATAGAAATAAGATTTCAAATATTTTATTTAAAGTTTAGAATAGTGTAAAACAATAACACGTTAATAGTTTCGGAGCATAAGAGAACACCCTTATAAAAAATATTTTTATCAAAAAAATGATTTTATAATAAATTAAATACCTTGATTAGTTAAAGGTGTATTTCGTATAGTAAATAGAACCATCAAAGTATTTATATATTGGACTTTTGTTCAATTAATAACAGTTTTTGTACTTGAAAATTGCAAAATTCAATGCACAATGTCAATATGGCCAAAATAATTGGTCTAATTTTTAAAAATTTAATTTTTTTATAATGTAAATAATAACAGAATATGAAGTATTCGTTCATTTTAAGTTAAATGCAGCCTTTAATTTCAATATGGATTGATAAGTTATCCACTTATAGCAAATTTTTAGAATATCATATTCGTGTGATTACTTATATCTCACGTATTGTCTATATTAAAACCTGGAAGAGACATCCGTACGTTTAATATATTCTCACCATGGGAAAAGTACATTTTTGGCTAAATTATTTTGTTTAGATATGTCACAACAACATATTAAGGATAGAAATGATATTTCAAATATTTTATTTAAAGTTTAGAATAGTATAAAACATTAACACGTTAATAGTTTCGGAGGATAAAAGAACACACTTATAAAAAATATTTTTATCAAAAAAATGATTTTATAATAAATTAAATACCTTGATTAGTTAAAGGTCCCAAAAGATTACCAAAATGTTAGATATGACTAAATTTAACCAATTTTGTCTCTTCATAACTATTTTATATTAAAAAGTGACATTAAAACGTTCTAACACACAACCATTATTTATTTTATTTTTATCCGTATTCTAAAAAACAAATCAAAACGTTGCCAATCACTCAAAGTGAAGTATTAATTTAGAAAAACATAAAACTCAAACGATTTATAGTAAAATACAACAAAAAGCGTAAACAAGAATTCAATATGATGTATATAAAGTTCCGTTGATTTAACAGCATAATGAGGTCTAATATATACGTCATAGCTTCTTCACATAATTTCGGCGATGATTTCTGTAGAGAATACCATTGATGTTCTTGGGGAAGGTTTTGCCAACGATGTCTCCTTCCGTTTGTGCCAGATCTAAATTTCACACATCAATCTATAAAGACTTGTATTGTGGCAGCTTTTAGAAACATAACGTTTTTAAGAGGAGATGACATGGAATCAGAAAGAATAAAATATTTGTCAAAGTAATCGAATGAAATATTATAAATCAGAAATGATGTAGTTAAAAGACATCTCTCAGAGGAAGTCTCCGAACAGATTGAACACTCTTAGGGTCTAGTAGAAAAATCAAACAAGCTGCTGAAGGTCAACAGGTGGTTTTTCTGCCATAACTTCGCGAGAAATCATTTGAGGGACATAAAATTCAGACATGAGACGCATCATTTTGTACTTAAGGACGACGAAAGCATAGTTACACAAAAATGAATACAAAGCATACAGTATGAAAACAAAAATTGGCTTTATTGAACTCACAGAATCCTTGCACAAGATCATCTGTCTAAGAGGGACAATAACAAACAGATGTTCCTTACTATAAGATTCTCCCCTTACAGCAATGGTTGCTTCGCACCGTCTCCCCATAATCAGCACCAGATTGTCCAGCAGTTCTTGTTAACAGAAACTATTAAATATATATTGTTGTTGTCTTGTGCCAGCTAGGCCGGAATTATGAGGTGTGCTCTCTACTTTTTCAACTGAATAGTATTTTGGTGTAAAGTCCGACTTCCTCAGTTCACACATGCCATAGGTACCCGTTCATAGAGTAGGCAACTATTCATAACCCATTTATACAAAGAAAGGACAAAGACAGGAACAAAAGAGAAAGAAAGTACATCCATGCCTAAACCAGGATTCGAACCGAGGACCTCCTCATCCTCAGTCAGGAAAGCTGGCCATTGGACAGGATAGGTGGCATTAAAAATCTATTAAATATAATAAATAAATTAATATCATATTTCTGTATGTTAAATTATATCATGTCTAAGAATTAAAAATTTTTTTAAATGATATTCGATCAAAACAAGAAATACATTCTTATTTGATAATACTAGTTTGTGAATAAAATAGAAAATATCTTAAATTTTACTTTCGAAGAATAGACTATAAATTTCACTAAAATATTTCAGCACTGTAATGTTGCTTTCAAGTCTAAACGATTGTTCATTTTTATTTGGTGCTATTCATCAACATTTAGATAAATATTTTAATTCTCCTGTTTATAATGTTTCACTGAACTTGAACTTGTAATATGAGTGCTAACCCGGAGGTTTCTACTCATTCATCTTGTTTTAGTGCTGTTGGCCTGTAATTTTAAAAGTCATTGATTAAAAGAGAAGGAAGAGAGAATGTTTCACTGAAATTGAGTGAGTCCTTTTATATGGATAATTGGGTTACTTGTGTTGATTCAGAAAATGAATTAAAACAATTAAAAAAATGCTCAATAGTTATCATGGGGAATATGAAATTTGAATCCTGAACTTGGGAATAAACAGAAAGAGTAAAATTTCATGAAGTATCTAACAAAAATTATCTGTTTTAGGCCTTTTTTTAGGATAGATTAGAAGGCGTTCTTTTTCCTGACTATCAAAGCATCGAAATTCCTGCTTCAATTAAAGTTAATCTAAATTGAAATTCTAAAGTTTTAAGTGATGTAAAAGACAACTTTTTGAGATATATGAACGCGTTATTGAAGTAGTGAAACGAATTGAATTGAATTAGTGACAAAGTTGAGTAGTGAAAATGTCACGTGTAACATTTGAATATAGATTTAAATTACAATTACATACTTCTTTTATGCCTATGGCATATCATATGCAGCTACGGTTTTCATAAATTGTCAGTCGGAAAATAAAGATTCACTGCTGTTCAATAAACTAGTGGCATAATGTAAATTTATTTAAGGTTTTGATAAAATCAGTATAAATAAAAAGGTGGGAATGTGACACGTACATCAGCTAATTGAAAAATTTATTTTACATTTGAGATAATTTGCAAACGATTTTTTATTGATTAATAACAATATAAAAAATTTGAATTTGCACTAGCTACAATATTTTAAAAGGAGTTAGATTTTATATTTAAAATTGCGGATTGCGATAAAGCTTTAGAATAAGAAATTTATGTGTTTTTACTTTCATTATTCTCAAGTGCCGACATGCTGGCACACGTAATTCAAAACGTTCTCTAGTATTTCTTCCACTGGTGTGGAATGGAGATCACGGTACCAACTTGACTGTTGACTCCGTTTCAAAGACGTTCAAAACTACGTAGCGGTTGGCTGTAGGAATTTCATTTGCCGAACATAAACTTTATGTTTGGCAAATGATAATGAAATTCCAGTCAGTACAAGGGATGGGACATAGTTACTTTTCTTGTACCTGGTACGTACTGATTATAGTTACTTTTAAAGTAACAAGTATTTTACCGATTACATTTTGTACTTATTACATTTAATGTGCTGCCATCTATTAAATTAAAAAGCACTTATAAAGTTTTCATTAATTTACTAAATAAATTAATAATTAATAAAAATAAACTATTAAATATATAATATTTAATGTAATTTTATAAATTAATCATTATAATTAGCATTAATTTAAATTATTACCATTTATAAATAAATATAAACTTAAATAATAGGTATTTATGTGATAATCTATAAGAAAAATAATTTTTATGTGGCTTACATTTCATTAGTTGCAATTTTATGTGTTTAATTAGAATCCTTTAATTTATATTTCTCTGCATTGCGCATTATGCAGATAAATCTAAATTTTCTCCAAAAACAGTTTTTCTGTGAAAAATTACCAACTTTTTCATAAACATTTTTCATTCAATATAAATATTCATATTTCATTATTTATTTTCAGAATTTAAATATTTCTATTCGTCAAAATAAAATCTTAAAATTACTCAATAGTATTTTTTACCGATTTCCAATGTTACTTAAAATATAAAATTAGATAATAATAAGAAAATAATTCCTATTTTTCAACTTTATCAGCTTAATTTTTTATTTCAATTTAGTAAAGTTTTTAAATGAAATAAATAAAATTTTAAAATTAAATGGTAAATAATTTGTGAATAATTGTTATATGAGAGGATTAATTAATAACAAAGATATTTTTTATTTGTTAGAAAAAGAAATTATTACTTTTTGTTGAAAGTTGCTTAAAAAAATACAGCAACTAATTAAAAAAACAAAATTTTCAAATTTTTTTTATATTTTTAAGCATTAACAAAATAATTATATTAATATTTGTGATAGTATAATAAACTGTAATTTTTCTTATAAAAAAACATTTATTTGTATATATTTTATGTGGTAGATAAATCAGGTTCTTCGGAAATAAAAATTGCATTAATACAAATATCTTGTTTTAATTTCAATAGTCCTATATAATTTGTAGACAAATAAATTAGCTTTGTTATTAATACTGTTTTAATATACTTTAAGTAGATATGATCATTCTATATTAGAGTAACTTTAATAGTTATTTAAAAATTCATTAAATATCAAAAAATATAAAACAGTTTTACAAAAATCTAAATTTTATGTAATATTTAATACAAAATGAGGAACAAAATAAATATATTTTATTTACATTAATCCATAGTTTAAAAAAATACACATTTGGCATAAATAAAGACGAAAAGTTAAAACTGACTTAATTTATTCATTTTCTTTTTCATTTCAAAATTTTAAACTTATTTTATGCCTTTATTATGTTCAAATCAATACTCCCATTATACGAATAAAAATTAATTGTATCGTAAAAAATGTGAAACAACTTTTTTTCTAATATTTTAAACTCAATATAGTTAACAAACAATGACAAAACTAAACAATGTCAGAATAAAAAATATACATGTTTATATTGATCAAAATTAAAAAAATTAGCAGAATAAATAAGATAATGATAAAAGTTTTAATTTAAACATTTTATTTTTAATTTAAAAAACCTGGAAACCAAAATAAAATACAAAATATGTATTTAACAAGCTTAAAATAATCCCTGTGAGAAAGTCCCCATTAATAGAGCCCTTGGTTAAAAAGTTATGTCCAGCAGACTAACCTTCACAGTGGATGAAGGGGTTTTCAGTTTAAGGTCGTAAAATAAAACGGAGAGTCCCATCCTTATTAAAATGCTCATTATAAAAATTTATGTCCAGCAGTAGACAGACCCCAACGGAAGAAGGGGAATTTTACGACCAAAAAATAGATAGGGTTCTTTATACTGTTGCTATTCTAAAAATGAGATAGCATACACTGGTGGGAAAATTAAAATAGTTCTAGGAAATTTGAAGAAAACAATCAATTTTCAGAAAATTTGTCTAGTTTTAATTAAGCGTTATGATTAAGCTTCACATTTTTCCCATTTACGATTTATTATAATATTAATTTAAAAAGTTTCAATACTTAAAATTTAGTTTTTTTAAAAAAATAAATAACATTTTTTGTAATATACACTTGGAAATAAAATTTATTTGCTATCTCCCATGTGTATTTCAGATTTGTAGCACATATTTCTTAAATATAAACCATTTATGTTCAATTATAACTTTATCATGTTTTCGGTACTATATTTTAAACTGAAACTAATTACATTCTATTATTAAAAAATATTACATATTTTTCATATATTTAAGAAATTATTATATAAAATACACTTCTTGATATTTATATTTTAATTCACAATTTTGGTATAACGATTCTATAAGAATATAAAGAAATAAGATGTAATTTGTAAGGAATATGATTAAACATTTTTATCAAGATCTGTAAACTAAACCAAAAATGTAAGTGTTTTAATAGCTAGATATAAAACTTTACATTTTTTTCTTTTCCTTTTCTTCAATGACTATGGTAACAAAATTCATAAAATTTCCAATCATGAAAATTTTGATTTAATAATATTTCAAATACTTAGTGTTATGAACAAAGCATATCTGGAAATTTGATTTATTAGGGGCACATTCAAACAGCTGGTGGTTTTTCAAATATTTAAATTATATTATATACACATATTTACATTTTTTATTTTTAATACCACCAAAGTGATTGCTGAATTTACGTCATATATTTTTATGATATATATCACGGTAACATTTTCAAGCAAAATTATCGCATTTAGCCAATACTCTCATGCTTATAATTTTTTAAATTATGTAATGTAATTATATTATAGAAAAAGAATCATACATGTTAATTCAAATTTTCTTTTATTTTCTAATTAGGTTATAAAAATTTCAAACATTTTTTCATTGTTTTAAATTTTTATTAAAATCATAGTTTGTAAGAAATTTCAGTTCATTTATTTAAATAGAATTATATATTATATTTTGTCTAGAAATTTGTGACAAATAAATTTCAATACAAAATATATTCATTTTTGTTATCAAATTAACTCCAGGATTTAAATTGAAACTTTCACAATTCTTAATTAAAAATAATAAATTTACATTCTTAATTAAAAATAATAATTATGTAATTTTAAAATTCGATGTAGTTTGAAATTATAAAATTCAGGAAATATCAATAAGTCTATGCAGCGTTTTGTTTGTGATATCAAAATATTTTAAGCAGTATTTGGAGTATAATGATTGATATTTATTAATATACTTATTATACCTTAGTATAAAAACATTTTTGCACATGTTCAAATATGTTCACATGTTCGCACATGTTCAATACAAACATTGAAATCAAAAATTAATTTTATAAAATTAATTAATTTTTAATTGAAATTCAAAATAAAACTTCATAATGAATTAAATTGAAGTTAATTTAAAATATTAATTAATTATTTATTTGTTTGTTAATAAATTTTTTGTTAATGTAAAAAACTGAAGCTATATTATTAATGTAAAATATATTATAAAATTATCTTTAAAACTGAAATATAGTTAAAAAATCCCATTCATTTTTTTTCAAGTCATTAGAAGAATTTTGGATTCAAAAACAACATTTTAAAAATTTAATTAAAAATAAAGAAATTAAAATCTTAAAATAATAATAAATAATAAAAACGTGATATAATTGACAAAAAATGATAATCACTAAATAAATGCACCACGATTACTAACTTTCCCAACTCATTTATTTCATTAATCAAAAGGAATGAACGAAATGCTTATTTCATTCAAGCGCATCTATTATTTTTATTTCTCGCAACTCGATTTTTTTTATTGAAATTTATTAAATTATTTTTTTATCATAAAAATTTAAAATTTTATTTTAATAAATTATAGTTTATATAAATAATGCAATTTTTATAATTAATAACTATATAAATTATTAATAAAAATATTAAAACGAATTTATTTTATTCATTACGCTCCCCTCTCCTACTCATGCGATCTCTTCCAATTTCAAAAAATCCCTCATCTATTTTCCAGTTAAACCAGCTGTAATTTCCCTTCTCCTATCCATCCTCCCTTCTAGAGAAAGCGACTGTAATTACACTGAATATTTTGGAACAAGCGAGTTCGCGCTTGTTCCTTATTACTTTGGAACAAGCAAGTACGCGGTTGTACTATTACTTTGTAACAAGCAAGTACGCGATTGTACCTTATTACTTTGGAACAAGCCAGTACGTGGTTGTTCCTGATTACTTTGGAACAAGCGAGTACAAAGTAATCAGTATGTGGTTGTTCCTGATTACTTTGGAACAAGCGAGTACAAAGTAATCAGTACCTGCTTGTTACTTTGTAATAAGCACGTACGACTCGCACGTACTTGAAACATATCCGAACTCGCATCAACTTTGCAACAGGAAGTAACAAGTATTTGGAAAAAAAGTACTGATTACAGGTTGTTACATTAAAATACCGATTACAAAATACTGATTACAAGTATTTCTTCCCATCCCTAAGTCAGTACTAATAATTAGACTAATACTAACCGTACCACCTTTTAAACATTGTTGTTTATCTAATCTTATGTAAAGTAGTGAAAATATCTTAAGTTACTTAGAAAAATTTTAGTAATTCTGTTAATAAAGTATCATTTTTGAGGAAGGACATTTACCGTATTTAAGATAAAAGAAAATTAGTATATCAAAATGAATGTCATGTTAAAATTCTAACAATTCTATGATCATAAGCTTCTCCATTTAATTTATTACCATAATGGAATCAGTGAAGGATAGCAATGAAAGTGATGATGCATCTTCGTCATCATTGCTTGTATCCTTAAATGTAAATAATGCTTCATTGACACCGTATAGTGATGCAACTAAATGTAAGAAGTTTGTTAAACATATTAAACGACCTATGAATCCTTTTATGGTCTGGAGTCAAATTGAAAGGCGAAAGCTGATGGAAAAACAACCATTTTTACACAATGCAGAAGTCAGTAAAATGTTGGGACAAGCATGGAAACGCTTATCCTCTGCTGAAAGGAAGCCATTTCTTGAAGAAGCAGAGCGACTTCGTTTTCTTCATTCTCAAGAGTATCCAAATTACAAATATATGCCAAAGAAAAAAATTAGGCAAAATCCGAAAATTAAGAAAGTCTATAAAAACATTATTACTATGCTGCCAAATATAAAAAAAAAATCTAATAAAAAAACTCCAAAATCTCTAAAAGATACAAATCAAGTTAAAAATAAACAACAGGAAAAATTAAAACGTAAGAGTATTCTTTTTGAAAGCAAAACTGAATTTCCTTCAAATGAAGTCGTGCATCCAAATTCTCTTCATGAAATCTCTAAACCAATTATTGAATCTAATAATTCTGAAAAATGTACCCAACCAAAATCTTTGAAGATAAACAAAAGAATTGACAAAATAGATGCATCTCTAAATAGATGTCTAAAAAATAATGATCATTCCATATCACTCAATAAAAAAAAATGCAATAATTTGTCTGATAAACCTTTATGGGATAGTTTAAGAGAAATTGATATTACTTCATTACCAATGAATAGAACCAATGTTGTAGATTCTAATCAAACACCAAGTACAGCAGACTTATTAAAACTTAATGCTCTTAATAAAAAATCTTTGCCATTATATATAGATGGTTGTTTAACATCTGGCTCAATTGCTGCTCTTGCTTGTTATAGAGATAACTGGGCAGAAACATTTGATTATCTTACTGATAAAGTTTTACAAAATTCAAGAAATATATATGAGGAAATAAATAAAATTTCATCTGAATATGTAAAATTATTAAAAAAAGATGGTGAATGCAAATATATACCAAAACGTGTTCCTGAAGAGTTAAAAATTCCTAATATCAATGAAGTACTTGGTAAAAATTGGAAAGATCCTGATTTTGGGTTACGTTTTATGTCTTAATTTAACTATTGCAATGTCATTATATATTTAAAAGGTATGCTTTGGTTTACTTATATTACTTACCTTTACTCATACTAGTTCACATAATTGCTGAATGTGGTCGCTTATATTTTGTTGATCTTGTTTTATAATTAGCAATGCATATCAAAATTTAAGATTATGGTAAATGACCCAATAATTATTCACGTTATATATGTTTTTAGTGATGTTTTGCTGTTCATGACTATGATATATCTTTAATATATTCTAAAATACCTTGTGTGCAATATAATTTGTTTTATACCATGAACAGTTATATCAAACGATTCTTTTTACTGTTAAAGAATGAGTTTTTTTCCGTGATTTTCAGAATGTCATTTTTGCTATTGCTTATTTTCCTAAAAGTTACAGATTCTTATATTATAGTATTGAAAATAATTTTGATAGTAATGTTTTCGTTTTGTTACATGAAAACTAGATTTTCATTGATTATGAAATACTAAAATATAATGGATAAATTATTTTTCTTGGTTAATAATAGAAGAATAATTTTTATTAATGAGTTAAATATAATTAAAAAAAAAACATTTGCAGGAACTACTTTGATATACCCCCTAAATCGGAAATTTGGCGACTTTTTTTCTCGCCAAGACTAATACCTGTTTTTGGCGCCTTTTTTTCGCCAAGATGGATTCTCGCTAAATACAAATAAGTAATTAAAAAAAAAAAAAAAAACTCAAAAAATGGTATAGAATACAAGAAACAACAGCAAAAACCTAAAGCTGAAAAAATCTAAATTGGCAACACCAAAATAAGAAACAGCAACCCTAAAAAGTCCGTAGGGAGTGCCAGATTTAGCGCCTAATTTTGTGGGGGATATATCAAAGTTGTTCCCATTTGCAACAAAAGTAGTTTTTGTTTTGCTTGGAAAGTTTTATCAGCTTTCTTAAAGAAAGCATAAAAGGGTAATACTTGATGATTATTAACCATTGATGTTACCCATTTCTATTTTTATTCTCACTGACCTTTCTAATTTACACAGTACTGTATGCAATTGATATCTTATTGCTATTCTGCCTATAAAAATTTGGTTAAGACAAGCTAATATGATTGATTGCAATTATTTCATTTATTTTAACTACTTTCTTTCATTTTTTCCCCAATAAAATTTTGAACAATTAAATAAAATAAAAATAAATGTTAATTTTAAAAATTTCCAATTAGTCTTATTTAGTTTCCAGTCATTGTAAACATAACATATGATAATATAATTAAATTCATTGTATATATTATAAGCAAACTAAATTCAATTTAATACCATTAATGTGAAGCTAAATATTTAGCAATTAACTTTATTTGAATACTTTACTTTTATCATTTTTGTTTAATTTAATATTTTTAATTATTATATTTTGAATATATTATTTTCAATTGAACACTTGACATGGTTAATAATATAATTAGTTATTTTTATTATAAACAAATTTAAAATAATTTATTAGAAATTTATGGCATAAAAAAGGATTTTTTTTTTATTTATCATTAACTATATATAGTTAATAAAATATTTTTTATATGAATAGCAAGGAAATTTTATGTCTGAAATTAAATTCATTACTTAAAGATGAAGAATAAGCAATATTAAATATGGAATTCAAGTTTTTGGTAAAACTATATTTTAGGGTGCCCCCTTGACAAACATGGCGATTTTTGTTTGGCTATCGATTTTATTGGTGATTTTTGCTGGCACAGAACAATAAATTGCTCTGTTCCAATCAGAATACGATTAAGTTTTGCCCAGCTTGGCGATCACAACGTGGCGAGAATCAAAGGGCCACCTTAAAGTATAGTTTAACCAAGTTTTTAATTAGATATATATTAAATTAACATGAGATTTATGGTTACTTTAGTTATTCAATAATTGTATTTATTCCTAAATTGTTATTATAGTTAATAATTTTTTAAAATATTTATTGAGTTCACTTTCTTATTCTTGACAGTTAAAAGTTTATAAATTATATCATTCACAATTATAAAGTTTTTCAAATTTAATGTGTATTTGAAAACTTAATTTTGAAAGTAGACTTTTATTCTCTACTATGTTAAAAAAAAAAAAAAAAATTATTTAGTACTTTCTTTATATTATCTATGTTAATCGAAAATAATTTATTATATTCTTTAATTTAGGAATAACATCAAGTAAATGGTTGTATAATTTACATACATTCTGATAATATCAAGATTGATTACTTGTTCTTAATACTATAAAACATGCAATTTTTTATAATTGTTGATAAATCATCAAATATTTGTTAAACATTGAGTTTTCTTTTCTTGAAATTAAAAAAAAAAAAAAAAGCTTATATTTGTTATAAACTTTTGAACTAGCTGTTGAATTGTTTATCAATGTTTCAAACATTTTTAGCTAATTTTTCTAAATTAAAGTATATTTGTGGTTTAACTACAAAATTAATTTTACAATTTATTTAAATTATTATTAAATTATTTTATTATTATTTAATAAAATAATTTAATTAAATTATTTAAATTTCAATGTTGCATGAATTTTAATATTTATATGGCATTAACATTCATTTTGTTAACTTTCATTTTATTATTTATATTTATGTAATGCTATGTTATTGGTTTATTGTACAATTGATAATAAAGGCTAATTTCCTTGTAATTTATTATTATTCAAAATTCAAAGCAATGAACATATTAGAATATTGAAGTTTTAATTAATCTCAAGTTGTATTTAACTATGGTTAAAAAAAAGTTAATTTTTTTTTAATCTCCTTAAGTTGTTAAAAATTTCTTAAATAGCAAGTACTAAATTTTAGGTACTAATGTATTATTCTGTTGACCATATTGGCAAAAAAATTTATGTTGCTTTATGATTCGATCTAGCACTATATAAATTACAAATAAAGTTTTTATCTATTTGTTACAATGAAGGTATAAGGAAACTATTCTGCTTTTCATTTTGAAAAAAAAAACTACTAGAATTTGCACAATCCAACGACATATTTTTATGGCGATAAAAGTCAACAAGATAATACATAATTACTAAATTTAATTACTAACAATGCTTTATCATGAAACTAATTAATGAAACCCAACAATTTCTAAGCTTTTAGAACACTTTATTTAATGCATATTATATAATATACTATTTTAATAAAATTTTAATCACATATTATGCTTCTCAGTATAGTGATTATGTGTTATATTCAAATTCAATAGAAACAATGATATTTCCATTTATGATGAAACTATACTAAATAATAAAATGTAAACACATAACTATGTTGCATCTTATTAAAGTGAAACACGATAAAAAAAAGTTAATATAAATTAACATAAATGTTTCATTAAATGTTCCATTTAATATATGAATTGCAAATTTACTTTAAAATATGTTTTACAAAAAGTTATTGTGAATATGATACTAATTAATAAAATGTAAAATATTATTCAATAAAATTAGAATTGAGAATTTCTGGTTAGTGAGTAAGAAGATACTTAATTATTTTTGTTTTTAGTATTAATGTAGAGAGCTGTTTTTTCGAATTTGTAGGTTTTAGTTTAGATAAGTTTGTAGTTCAACAATCATTTTTTGCCCACAAGGGCTAATTAGATTGAGATCTATGTTTAAAGTGGATTCCAAACCATTATAAATATCCAAATCAAAGGTGAGAATTAAACCCACAAACTATTAAACTAAAGGCAAGAGTGCTAACCATTTGGCTATGATTTTGTAAATAGTTTTTAAAACAGGAAAAAAAATTATAAAGTTATAATATTTATTTTTTTCCAAACTTCTGTCTATAAATACTTAGAGTATATACTGAGTAAGGAACATGCAAAATAGAATTTGTGCTTAACAATTCTTTAATTTTACTAATGAATGAAAAAATTAGGCTTAATCTTAATTTTCTTTTTCAAAACCACCTTTTAAAGAAACATTTTATTTTTCACAAAAGAGCTTACTAGTCTGCAAAACAAGTAGTTTTTTTTTTTTTTTTTTTGTGATAACTGATTTTTTTTCGATCTAATTCATTGTTCAAAACCATTTAATCATTCGATATTTCTTATGTACAAATTACATATGAATCCATATTAAGGAAATCCTGAAGGGAAAGTTAGTATGGAGTGAATTTCGACAAAGAAATTCACTCCATGCTAACTTTTCTGGAAAAGTAAATTGTATTTACTGAAGTTCTCAGGCTATGGGGTTCCTCCAGTTACATAGGTTTCTTTAATAAAGTTTTTTTTATAAAAAAAAGTAGGTATCGTTTTTTTTTTTGTGACATTCTAAACATGATTGACATATGCATTGTTCTTAGAAAATCAATTTCAGAAGGCAATTCCTAGCCATGGATGACGCTTTGCAAAAATATTTTACAATATTTGCACTTGAAGCTATTAATTATTTTTTGTTGAGACTTGGGCTGTAAGGCAACTGCTAAATTACGTGAGGAATTCCTCATGAATTTTTTAAAAAATTGTTGATTTTAATATCTGCAGTGTAGTTAATTATCCATAATTCAGAGAATTCTCCAATCAAAACGTCAATTCAATTTCCCCAATAATATTAAAAAAAAAAAAAAAAAAGTACAAACAAAATTTGATGAAAAGCAAGTTTGCAAAAAGTAGTTTTTTCAAAATTTTAGTTTGTAAATGGGAATTAAAATTGTTTCTGGGGGATCACATTAGGGACCAGCCACCAGTTCATAAAATCACAAGTATTTGCAAATTAGAGGTTTGTAAAAACAAACATCTATGGTATAAAACATTCTATTTGCACTTTTACAGCTTAGTAGTAATATATTAGCATAGTTCAATGATTCTTTAATTATAACATGCAGATTTTTCTTTTATAATGTATCCATAAAAATAATTAAATTAATGACATTAATTAATAAAACAGTTTGATAATTTTTTTTTTCTTTGCCGGAGAAAGTTAGATCTTCTATAATATTAATTTGATACATATTTATATTTAAAGTTAAATAAATGTCATGCATTTATATTTACTTTTACTAGATTATACAAATTCAAAATCAATCAGATTTTTACAAAAATAAGCTATAATATGCATATGTCTAATTTTTTTATTGACTCACATTTTAAAACAATCGGCTTAAACATTGAAATTATTGAAATATTATAGAAACATACATTTTGGTACTAAATTTGGTCAGCTATTAACACATGCAATTTTTATTAAATCAAATTAAATATTTCCTGAATGAGATTATTAATGAATAACTTCATTTTTTATTCAATTTAATTTGCAACTTCATGGCTTGTATTAGTTAATTTTAACTAGATTAATTTCTTTCCACATTAATATTAACATTATAGGATTTTGCACGTAAAAATTAGTTTATATTAATTCTAATGAGTATAATGCATTTAAATTAGAAAAATCAGCATAAATTTATTAAAAAAAATATAAGTTCCAATTTAAATAACACATATCTTCAAATGTGAATTATATTTGATATTAACAAAAATTATTTAAAGATTCATTGATTATATTAATAATTTAATAAAATTTCTATGAAAATAATTCCTTGCAAGTGTTAACTCAAAAGAACTTTAATATAAGCACATAAATAAAATCAATTTTAAAGAAAAAACTCAATAATTGCAGTTAAATGTTGTTTCGAACAAATAAGGGCTGTTTTAACTCTTTTGAGGATCAATAGTATTTAATTTTTTGTTACCTCAATTCCATAATATTCAGACTAACATTTGAAAAATGTAGTATTGGGATTACTCTTCAACACATTTAGCTCATAACAGCTTCATTCTGATAGAATAAATTGCAGAAATTCTCTTAGAGCAGTGCAAGCTAAAAAATAATTTACCTTACTGGACTAGAAAAATTGCAGAAATCTTTATATTACACTATACTTCTATTGCACTGCATACCATAATTTTTGTTATTTAAAAATAAATCTTAAAATAATGATCTGGAGTAATTTAATTGAAAATATATAATTTAAAACTATTCTAGCAAAAGCATAAGGCACAGTGTACGTGCCATTGTCAGCATGAAAATAAGTAAATAGAAATAGCCTAAAAAACAGTAGATGTTTATTAATTTATCCAAAAAATTAAGAGAAAAACCATGGTCTGTTAGTTGATAGACTTCTGTAAGGATTTCAAAAAAACAATTTTAAAAAAATCTTTACGAATGTATTTGAAAAAATTGTATTAAATTTTTTAATTGCATTTTAATAAAAAATATTTTTATTTCTTTAAATTTTAATTACTAAATCATTAAAATTTATTTTTTAATGAAAGTTTCTAAATTTATGTAAAAGTAAATATAAAACTATACTCTTAAAAATTTAAAAAACAAGAGCATTATGAATTTGAAAAAATTTGATTATTTTTTTCAAACTAATATATTTTCTTGAAAAGTAGATATCTAAAACAAAATTTTAATATCCTCTTCAAAATGAATAAATTATTATTAATAAAAGTAGATATTATAGAATAATTAAAATATGCTGCACATAAAAATGCTTTTCTTACAAGTGTTACACTTTTGTATTATAACTAAAATTTATAAATGGATTTCTTTTTATTTATCAATGGCATTTACATAAGGAAAAAAATTGTAGCTAAAGTTTCTAATTAATTTCACAAAAAGAAACAAATATTTAGCTTAATCAAAAATTCTAATAATCAGGGCCGCCATGTGGATATTAAAGGCCCCTTTTCTAATTAAATTTTGACACCCCTTTATGGGGTTCTATAGCACTCTTAATAAAGTGCTGCAAATTATAAGTGAAATATTCTTTTACAGTATTCAAAATTTGACTTTCGAACATAAAAGCTTTAAAATTATATTAAAACATGTTTGTCAAGTTTTTTACTACTTCATAAATTTTAAAGACAAAAATTTATGAAATAATAAAATATATTTTAAGTAAATTATAAAAATAAGAAAATATTGATTTTCCTAGATTTAGTAGCTACAAACGATTGTATCAATTTTATATTTAATTTATCCAAAATTTCTCTCTATGAATATAATTGACAAGTTCTATCTCCCCTGTGCCATGGTAACAAATCTAATAAAACGCAAGCAGTTTCTTAAAATTAAAAAAAAAAAAATTCGTCTTCCTGTAGTCACTGAAATGGCAGCGTTAAAGAAGTCCATAAAGTTATTGCAATATTTAGAAATGTATCGATACGATTGTTTTCAAAGATATAAATTAAAATATCAACAGGTGACATACCTTTTTCGGTAGAACATCAATAGGAGATAAAGATTTTATTTCTTCAAACAAATTTAATCCCTCAATATCCTTTTCATTAACATTTTTAGTATCCATTAATTTTTGTTCTAATTTTCACAATATTTTAAAATTTCACTGTCACTTGTTTTTTAAATTAAGTATATAGTGTGTACAACCTTGAAATAATAATAATGCTCTTTTAATTGACTGAATCTTTCAGTAGTTGAAGAAGTAGCAGTATAATATATATATATATATATTTTAAAATTCAAACTTATATCCTATCGAATGTTAATGGAACATATGAATTTAAATGAGGAAAATTTCTGAATCAAATTTTTTACTCGAGTTTTTGATTCCATGTCATTTGTTTTATTTTCATGAACATTTTTTAGTGTTCTCAAAATTCCCTTCAAATCGTTTTTCAACAGTCTTAAAGCTTGAAGTTTCTTTTGCATCTGGTGTTGGAGAGTACATTTAAAGTTAGATTTTCAACATATTGTTGCAAAATAGAGCAACCTTTAATGGATTATTTAAGTAGAGGTAAAACTTCTGCAATACTTTGAAGAAATTAACTGTTTTGCAGGTAATTTTAGTTGTATTATTTAAAACTAAATTTAGAGAATAGGCAAAGTAGGAGATATAGAGTGGCCTCGAATTATTTTCTTTAATATCTTGTTGTATTCCTTTGCGCTTTCCTCTCATATCAGCATCATTATTGTAGGATTGTTCACTTAAAAAAAGCAAACTAAGCAGTGCCGTTGACCAGCAATAGCTTCTCAGATCTTAAAGAATAAATATATGCTGATACAAAACATTTCCAATCTTTGTTGTTAAATGTTACAAATTCTTTAACTCTTAATATGCTCCGTGTGGTAGTGCGAACTTCACACACGTTTTGATTATTCATATCAGCATATATTTCTTTTGTGTAAATAAAATTTTATTTTACAAAAAGAAAATAACCAGCAGAAACAAAAAATAAAATATAAAATTAAATCTTACTTTATTTCTTAGAAACTGAAAAACATGTAAAATTGCCAGCAAATAATTAACAATTTTTACTTAAATAACATTAAATTTACACTAAAACTACCGAAAGAGGTCATTTGACCCAATTTTCCATTAATTTTGCCGAATAAAAAAAATCCCCGGTATGTTTAGTGTTAAAACACTATAAGTACTATAAATTTTGGCGTTCCTCTGCCCTGGGTTCCCATGTGTGGTGAATAGTTTTGCCCCCCCCCCAAGCGGCAGTCCTGCTTATTATTATTATAAACATTGACACTATACAATATTCGTCCAATTTTTAACAGTTTTGATGTAAAATGTAAGTTTGCTAGAAATATATATAGGTTAATAAAATTTCCCAGGGCGAAAAATTATGAATTCAAAGCAATTTTTCATTCATCAATCAACAATAAGGGAAAAGTAAAGAATATATTTCTATTATAAAAGATGATAAATAAATTATTTGCATTATATATAATGTTAACAAGGGCTTTGTAAAAAGCATTTATTATTATAAAATTCTTATAATCTTCAATAGTGATTTAAGAAAAAAATTTAAAATAAAACATTAATGGCAATTAAATATTGTTTTTCATTTTTTTTAAATAAAAAATTCAGACACAGAGCGTTTAAAAATCAGTTTTATTACTTAACTAGAATATCTCTCCCTCTTAGCAATGAAATTATAAACATCAGTTACAAATAAATGGTTTTTATTTATATTAAATGAATAGTTTTTAACATGTGACATACTTAATTTAGTAAGGTGAAAACCAAGTAATACAAAAATAAATATTTATTCATATAATAATAATGATATTTTCGTTAAGACAACATATTGTAATGTTATGATACATTGTCTGTTGCATTAGAATATCTATTTATATTCATGCTTCACCGTCACGCTGCAATTGAGATCCTGATAGTAAATTATCAGATTTATTACTCCGCAGAGGAGTTTGGGGAGGAGTATTATCACCAATCATCTAAAATAAAAAAAAACATTATTTGTATTTTATTATGAAATTCAGATTTTTTAAAAATTTTATAATTATAAAATATAAAGTACAAATACATTATATGTAAACTAAACAATAAAAATTCAAATTTCATATTTGATATCAATATCGAAAGTCATATAAATACTAATACACTTTTGTCTTTATTATGATATCAATATTTGGTACAATAATTAGCAAATTAATTTAATTTAATATCTTCTGCCAAATTTTTACAATCAATTTGTTGAAATGTTTGCAAACATAATTTTCAGGGATAGGTACAGGGAAGCATTGTTGGTGCAACAATATACATGATTCCATCTTTAAGGCCCATGAAAATTTTATTTTCAAAGGATAATTATTATTGTGATAAAGGAAAACTTTTAACTAATGATCTCAAAAAGAAATAACATTAATTTCTATTAGCAAATAATTTTGATGCTTGAAATTGGAAAATATGATCAGTAAAAACTGGATTTGAAATTACATTTTAAGAAAATGTAGATCATATAATAAGTTTAATTTTCAGGCAATGATGAAATATGCAGGTAAAAAAAATAAGCTAATAATAATAAATTAAATTAATAAAATTGAAAATTACAAATAACTCACAAAATAGAAACATAAAATTAGAAATAAATGATATTAAAATAACTCATCCAATAACAATGATTTTCTTTAGCTTCTTTGGCACTCAACTGTCATTTTTGGATTAATTAGACTGGGACCTACTTTTAAACTGGAACTGACACACAGTAAACAACCAAGCCTGAGGTGTTTCCTGTGGTTCAGTTCCAGTTCCTACCTATGAATTTTTAAACTAAAATACAGAGCTCTAACCATTCATTTGCCAGTTTAGCATAGGGAGGATAAGAATTAAGCACAAAAAATTATTTTTTAAAAATAAGCATTTATATTTTGCACATTTTTAAAGCATAATTGTAAATCATAATTTCTCCAAGTTGTCAATATATTTTTAATGAAAATAAGTCTGACAAAATGTCTTTACTGATTAAATAAAAATTAAAAAATTATTTTGTTGATGATTATTCGTTAATTTCAATATGAAATGACAAAACCCATTTAATCAACTCAAAGGATTATTAAAATTTATGTATTTACATTATGGTAAAATTAGAATGTAAGTTTAATATGTATAGACCCATCATAAACAAGGGTGCCTTTGAAAAAATAATGACTCACGACTCACACTGCAAAAAATTTATCCAAAGATGGGTGTTTTTACTAGCTGACCTAATCTGTTTAGTGCTATGTGATCACAGTTTTCAATTTATGGAAATATGGAAACTTTTTTTTTTTTTTCCTTACACAATCTATGGTCAAATTAATAGCACAAAAGAGCTAATTCAAGCACAACCTGCAGTTTAAAAGTATCACAAACTATTATAAACATCCCTTAGTGGTTCATTAGAAGACATAGTAATTGAGTGCATATGAATTATAGAAAAAGAAAAGCATTTTATCGCTTACTCACTTTTATTATGAAATGAACTTAACCATTTTCTTATTACTCATAACTCATAATTGTCCTTTAAAATATACAAACATTAAAATAATTTAAAGTAAAACATCTTTTTGTTCATATTTCAAAGCCCTTACTAAAATTTTGACAAATATTCAACAGCATAATCAATGGTGATTTCATATAAAGAAAACACCATGTGTATAAAATTTTCTGATTTTATAAGCAATTTATGTTTGCAAATATTAAATTTTTCTTATTCAAATTAGAGACAAAGAAAATACAAAACAATTACGATTATATGTAGATGCATAAAAGGGCTATCAAAACAAGGGAATAATAACAGATATTTATCAAGAATCAATGTGATTTGCTCAGAAAAGAACAGTATTAAGATAATTATTGTGAGCAAAATCATATTTCCTTAAAAAAATATAAACAAGAAATTAGCCAAAGAAAATCAAACACTATGGGAGAGAAATTATCTTATCCAAAGAAAGGAAAAGTAATATCACACAATTAAAGTTAATAATTATCAGTGCATAAATACTGTTAAACTAAAATAAAATAAATACATTAAAATTTTTTAAAGCATTAAAAATTTAAAATACATTATGTAACAATACCGCATAATTTAAAAAATGATGAAATATTGAAATCATTTTCTAATGTTCTAAATTAATATTTGTAACAAAATTCCAAATTTTAACTTAGGGAAAAAGAAATCAATTATTATTTTTTTGGTAGATAGCTGTAATGATCAATATCTTGTAAATAATCAATCAAATGTTAGATTTACACTCGTTAGAAAAATGATGTTTTTTATTTGATGTATTCCATTGTGAGTTAGAGTATCAATGATCGAAGTTAACAAAGACAAAATTCAGAACATTTCACAATTTTTTTTTTTTTTTTGATTAAGCTGGAAATGTAAACTAGACTACTAAAATAGTAAAGTCTTTATGGTCCCGATATTGTAACAGCCAATGGCATGCAATTTTGATTTTATTTATTTCCTTCAGGTATTCTGATGTTAAGAATGCATCTCGCAAAGGTAGGAGTGTCATAAAAAATATTGATAAATAGAAGTGATAAAAGTTTACATGCATGTTAACATCACCCAGGAGCGAAAGATAGCTTCATACAACAGTTTAAATCCATTTTTCATAGAGCAAATCTCAAACATGATAAATGAAGTCTTGAAATTCCCATAAATATAATGGATTTCTTTTGCCTAACTTTATATAATAAAATATTAAAATAAACAAAATTAGGGAAAAGACAATTTTTTTATCAGTTTGAAAAAAGATGCTAATATTAAGTAAAAAGAATATACTTATAATTAGGTCACAATAAAAATAAACAAGCGACATGTGATTATTTACTTATTTGTTTGTCATTTGCAAAACAATTCAAAATAAAAACTGATTTTTGGCATACATCCTTTTCTAGTTACTTGGTGTTACAAAAACACACAAACAGCCATAAATTTACCAATTATTTAATCAACACTTCACATCTTACTCATAAGCTGTAAGGCATCAATGGTAATTATTTCTGTTCTTTGACTTTCTCTTATGCTTTAATTCAAAACACTTTTATTAAATGACTATTTTATTTACAGAAAAAATCATCTGAAATATTTCTTTTCTTATTTTACAATTGTTGATGGAGAAAAACTTAAATCCAAATAATATTTTGCTGAAAATTTTCACTTTAGGTTAATGTGTAAAGTTTTTTACTATAAATTTGTTTTAGGCTGAAGAATAAAGACAATCCTACATGACAGAATTAGATAAAAAAAAAAAATTTTTTTTTTTAAGGATTTACCTCAGCATAAATGGATTCAGCAGCGCTTCTATAATCATCTCCATAACCGTCTAAGCGATCAATTAAAAACCTAGCCAAAAAAAAAAATTAACTTATTAAATAATAAAAATATTTCATAACCAAAATATATTTAAAAAAAAAAAAAATACTTACTTTCGTTCTTTTTTTCTTCGCCTCAATAGTTTTTTCACATAATATATTCTATTGATCAATTTTTCATTACTCTAAAATATAATAAATTTTAAAATTTAAACATGGAAATAAAATACATTTTTAATCTGTTACATGAAAGTACAGCTTAAAGAGATAAAATACAGCTGAATATTATTAATTAAAATAATTTACCTATATGATCCTTGTGTATCATCTTAGTAATTTTTATGCTTGATAAAAAATAAATTATGATTATTTTTGATCAAATGAGCAAGTGTTTTGCAAAACTATTACAGTGGAAAATTTCTAAATAATTAGTCCCATCTCCAAAAGAGATATAAAAAGTGATTATCAAAGTTAACGGCTTTTGATATCAGTTCACAGAACTAAATACAATTTAAAATATATTTTATTTTTTCCTACAGTATTCAACAATTTTTATTACATTCAAAGATTTGACTGTCTAGTTGATCAAATGCTTCATCATCTATTATACTGGAAAAGTATGAAATAATAAGACAATATTGCATTAAATTAAATAACTTTTATATATAGAGGAAGTTACTTAATAATAAATAAGACAAAATTTTGAATTCAACAGTCTATTTATAAAAATGAAAAATATACTAAAAGAGTTTTTTTTTGTGCATTTTATATCAAATAGGTATTGCTCATATTATAAAGAAACAAATTTCATATGTTTCAAGAAACCTTTTTGATATCTTTAAGAAAACTTTTTGTAGAAATTTTTGGATATTTTTCAGAAATGTTAACATTTATATATTGAATAATTCATTCTACTCATTTTTTGCTAATTACATAAATAATATTTTTGTTTTTATTTAGATTTAAAATTAAAGACATTGGATAAATGTGATTTATAATAGGAACAATCTTATTTAAATATTTATTTACAGACATATTCGCATAACAACTAAAATAACACTTGATTAGAGTTTCATCAAAATAAAGTATATCTGCTGAAAACTACCAAGATATAGGTTTATTGATATCAAATTAGGTATGCATAAAATTTAGTATGTTGATGAAACTTGTGGCTGTAACGATAATTTGGTGCAGCTGTCACATAATCATTTTGAAGCAATTTGGGGGACAAAAAAGAATTTAAAACTAAAATAATAATTTGTAAAATTTTCTTCAAAATGAGCTGTATATGCTTACATAAATAATTAATGCCGATAAATAAAAATAAATATTAAACTAAAAAGAAATATTAAGACTAAAAAGAAATAGGAAGATTAAATGCAAATAGAAATGTGTAAAATGAACAAATGTAAACTTAAGCTTATATAATTATGTATAATATATATTTTTTTTTATCAAAGTATGATTATAAAGCATTAAATATTATGTAATTTAATGTTAATTTATCATAAAAATACAAAAAACACTTAGTGTAAATTTTTAAACTAAACATTATAAAAATTAAATTAGAATATATACATAAAAATGACAAATGGACACTAATTTTAAAGCATAAATTGTATTTTCTAATATTTAATGACATGAGACTATATACTGTTTATAACAACGTTTTGTAGTAAAATATTGGTAAAAATTTACTGTATGGTCACCTTTGGCACTTTTTTCAAAATCTTGCCAAAAGTCGCCATTTTGTGCAAACGAGACCTTAAGAAAACAGGACATTGAAAAATATTGCAAAATTGCTACAATCATAAATGATGAACAATTTACATATACCTCTCTTCTCTTTGATGCCATCACCCCCCCCCCTACTCAGCAGGCTGATTTACTTTTGATATTGCTGGCTTTACGTGAGCCGTTTTTAATGGATATACAATGCTGGCCATCCAAATTGCAACACCAAGAAAGATAAGAGATATCACAACAAAATTTATTTTGTAGAAAAGATGTTGACTAAGTATAAAACTATTAAATTTATTGACTTCTGTTAAGTTTGGTTTTTGCCGAAATCAGTAGCCAGAGTAGCCGTCATTGTTGGAGATCATCCCTGCCACAGGCCTTGGCATTGATTCAAAGAGACTTTGGATGCATTCTTGAGGTACAGCAAACCAAACAGCTTCCACACATTGCCAAAGTTAGTCTGGTACAGCAGCTGGGGATTTAATTTGGGTCAATCGTTGAGCAACCATGGACCACATGTTTTCTATGATTCCCTGATGGTAAGGAAGGACAACTCTGTCAAACATCTTGGAGATATAGTGCTGGCTGTTTAAAATATCACCAATGCATACTAGAGGAGTGCAAGAGTGATATCCAATACCGCCCCATACCATAATATGGTGCAGCACTAGTGTGGCAGTGCATGATGCAGCTGTTCAGCATCCTCTCACCATGGTGTCTCCAGACTCGAATGCAACTATCGTGGTGTTGAAGAAAGAATTGTGACTTGTCAGTACAGACAATTCCCTTCTATTTTGTTGTCCACATCCTCCTTTCATTGCACCATTGGTAGCAGAAACATCAGTTGTTGTGTCAAGGGTAGACGAAGAAATGGATGTCTGGAGGACGACCATTCTGCTGTAAACAGCATCAAATGGTACACGCAGACACTAGATGATGAATTACAGACTGAATGTGCAGTGCCATGGTTCGTGACGTGGCTGAGCGATCAATCATTACCATGTGTACAATTTGCCAGTCATCATGTGAAGTGGTACACTGAGGCAACATCTTTTAGAGCGTGTTGTTGAGGTGGATACGATCAAACATCTCAGTCCGTTGTACCCTTCTGCATCCAAGGGTTACATATCCACATTACTGCTGTTTGGTTTCATCCAACACGGCTACTGATTTCCCAGAAAGATAATCCCCAATCTTGGTAGACCATTATACTTCCTCTGTTGAATTTGGATACTTGATAAAAAAATTATCACTGTTTTCTATGAGGCATAATTGATCATTTTTTGAAAATAGTCGCAAGAAAAACGCAATTACCGATCTTGAAATCATCGAAATCTACAAGACTTAAATAGTGCTTTTAAGTGCCACAGGCTTGCATGATGTGAGTTTCCAATGAAATTTTAAGCATATGCATATTTTAGCTCTGCTAATGTATGTTGTTGATTTCATGTTATTTGCATGCTTTCTTCAAGATGTTGCATTTATGGGGACCAGCAGTGTACATGTAGTATGGAATCGACAAAAGCCACAAATTTGCTGCACAAATTTATCTATTTTTCTCCATACATATTCAGCTAGATGATAATCAAATTCATTTTCAGTTTCTGATAATGATATTCTGTATTTCACTGCTCTCCATGTTGCTTTGATGATATTTAGGTCCATGAAATTTAGACTAAGATTCACTTTAAGATGCATGAATCCTTCATTAGAGACGCAATCATACTCTTCCAGCAGTCTGAAATTATTGTCAAACCAGGAAGAATAAACTCTTTTATCACACGTTCTATCATTCATAAAACATTTACCCATTTTCCTTTCAATTCCCACCTAAACCCATTTACCTTGCACACATTTACCACAATTAAATTTATACTTACCAAATTGAGTTTCATCACTCTCCAGAATCACACTGCTTCCAACCAGTTTCATGATACTTTCAGCCATCTCTTCCACTCACACCTCACAATAAAAAAAACAAAAATCACAGTCTTAGAAGAACATTTACTCTCTTTCATATTAACCTCAGTCTTGTTCTTACTCACCCACATATAAACATGAACAAAAATCTCATTCATCATCATTTGACTCAATTAAAAAAAAAAAAAAAAAAGAATTCTTTCTCCCACTCCTTTTAACATCATGCATTTCTCCTTTCACTTTAGATTTACACCTCCATTCATAACCATCACTTATGTCCATCCTTTTAACCAATTTCATATCCTTACAACATTTACAGCACTCATACCTATTCGCAACCAAATCCGTTTTCATATGAAAGTGTCATGATACTTTCGAGAATTTTGTATGATAGTGGGTTTGGTTGCAAATGGATATAAGTGTTGTAAATGTGGTAAGGACATGAAACTGGTTAAAAGGCATGATATAAATGATGATAATGAATGGAGGTGTAAATCTAAGGTGAAATGCATGATCTTAAAAGAGTGTGAGAAAGGGTTCTATTTTTTTAATTGAGTTGAATGATGATAAATTAAGATTTTAGTTCAAGTTTACATGTGGGTGAGTGATAGTATGACTGAAAATTTAATATGAAAGAAAGTAAATGAACATCTAAGAATTGTGTGTGATTTTCATTCTTTTTTCTGTGAAGTTTGTGTGATGATTAAAAAGGCATGAAACAAGGTGGAAGCAGTATGATTGTTGAGATAAATGAAAGCAAGTTTGGTAAGCGTAATTTTAATAGGGGTAAACATGTAATAGGTAAATGAGTGTTTGGGGGAATCGAATGTAAGGGGTATATGCTTTATGGAAGTTGTGAATGATAAGACATCCGAAACTTTGTTCAGTGTGATAAATGAGTTCATTCTTTCGGGTTCAACAATGATTTCAGACTGCTGGAAGAGCTACGATTGTCTCTCTAATAAAGGCTTCGTGCATCTGAAAGAAAATCAGTCTGAATTCCAAGGACCCAGATACAGGTGCCTACACTAATACCATCGAAGGAACATGGGGAGCACTTCCTTTGATGGTATTATTGAAATAATTAAACTAATTATTGCAGTAAGTGAAATGGTGTAATCAAAGGCCAAACACAGTCTCGATTATTACCTAGCAGAAAATATATGGAGATATAAAAAATATATACATGTGTAATAAATTTTTGGCTTTCTTTGACTCCTTTGCACAAATTTATCCTCCACAAACTGCGGTTGCAGAGCCAGCTGCCACAGCACTAAAGGGCAAAGCAGCATAGAAGTAGAAGCAGCATGACAAAAAAATATGTTTATTATTCATTATTTACGATTTTAGGTGTGTTTATTGTTTGTTATTTATGATTTTAGCAATTTTGTAGTCATTTTTTACCACAAGTAATATTTTTTAATATTCTACTTATTTTTAGATCTCGCTTTTGCAAAATAGCAAGATTTTTGCTGAACTTTTGAAAAAGTCACCAAGGGTGACCGTACCGTAAATTTTTACTGTCTCCTTTCCTTCACCCAATCCATACAAGAACCTTAAACTAACATTCTCATGATATCACATGACATCATTTTTTTTCAAACATTCTCGCCCTTACCTCAGACACTCCCCATGCAGCAACCATCACAAAAATATCAGAAAAAGAATATGAGAGCTAAAGATAAAACACTGCAACGTTCCAGGTGGTCAAAATAAAATTAAATATGGCAGCTATATCATCCACTGATTAGGGTTACTGAAATCCCTTATCTGTGATTAATCAGAGGTAGGTTGCCAAAGAAAATAATTGTTATCACCAAATGTGTGAAAAAATGCACCATACAGTAAATCTGATGCAAAATATTTTTCATCATTCCAAGACAGAAGTCTTTGTTTGAGAAAGGGCCAAAAAATTTACTATAATCAATTTTGATACAAAAGAATTAAATGCAGCTATTTGTACTCTTTATTGATTACAGTTAGTTATTCAATTTTCATTAGTTAAATTCATTCCTAATTATGAGTTTTTGAATACCTCATATTTTAATAATTAATTAGCAACATTTCCCTGTGTTTTAAATCTTACTGCATCATGTACCTGCTTAACTAATTCACATCGTTGAAGTAGTGCAAAATATTTCTTTTCGTAGGGTGCTATGTGATTTCCAAATATCCTTCTTTCTAATTCTCCATTTACAGTTTCTTGTGAATCAGTAGGTGTTGCAGATTTATCTTTCCCTTCACTTTCAATCTAAAAAGCAACAAAAGCTACAGTTAAAGTAATATAAAAAATTAAAGTAAATTAACAAAACTGAGCTCAATGTATTAAAATAGAAAGCCTTTTTCAAATGCGTTATTTAATCATTTATTAAATTAAGAAAATTTAGATAACACTATTTTTTTTTCATCGATAGTATACTTTACTAAGTCTGGAATTAGTTAAAAATAATATTTTACCAATGATTTATTGGGAAATTCTACATTCTTTTCACGTGTTGTCTGCGCTTGCACTTGCATTACAAATCAAAACAAAACGTTAAAAAAATAATTACAGATGATCGTTATTTAAAAGAACTGTTATTTAGGAAACGTTATTATTTAAGAATCGTTTAACAAATAACGGGTTCTTCAGAAATTTTGTTAGTATAAGATAACGTTTTTCTTTACTGCTGAACTGCTCGAAGGTTTCTACGTTTCGTTATTTTGGAATTCCCGGAACTTTAAAGCTGTTTTCGTTATTTTGGAAATTCTGGAACTTTAAAACAGTTATCGTTATTTTAGAACTTAAAGAAGTTATCGTTGATTTAGTTTCTCATAACGTTGAGTTTTCGAGATTCTCAGGAAAGCATTTTCCATATTCTCCCTTGGTGAACCATCAATGAGTGTCACCTTCGGCTCTCCATTTTACAGTTAAAACGATGAAAGCATTAGTAAGAATGAAGATTCTTGGCTATCCATTTTCCGCCTTTTATTAAATTTTATTAAAATTTTAGTTTCATTTGTGTGAATCTTATGAATTTTAGCGACATTTTTATTAAGCTGAAATATTTTTTACAAACTCGAAATTATACTCAAAAATTAAAGGAAATGTGAAATATTTTAAATTTAATGTCAAAATTGGAGAGGAAAATTATTAATTTTTATAAATTAAAGTGCATTAAAAAAAAAGCTTATTCGATTAAATTTGAAATATATTTTAAAAATTGGTAAAATCTAAAAATATTTTTGATATTATAATTTTTTATTATTTGTTTAAAAAGAACTATCATAATTATACTAAAATAACAATTAATAAAATAAGATTTTAATTATTGTAATCAATATTAGAATTTATAATAATATAATACCATTTTTTAACGTAATTATTTTACAGTTTTGAAAATGGATTTAATGTGTTGCAATAAAGTAATTGCATAATGTTTTTGTAAAAGGCTATTTAGAAAATTTGTATTTATATAAAAACTATTTTTGTTTTGACTTTCATCATGGTTTCATCAAGTTATGAGCATAATTTTTAAGAAGCATGATAATAAATGTTGCTTTGCATAATTATTTTGAATTAATTGTATAGTAAATTTGTAACTATTGTGTTTATTTATTATTTGAAAATAAAATCACAATAAAATGAATTTTGTATGTTTTGTAGCAGCAAACTCTGAATTTCCATCATTTATCTTTCAAGTTATGTTCAATAATTTTTACGACCCAAAAAATTATTGTTTATTAAATGACATTTTTGTTTTATTCTAATCTAATTTCAACACAAATCTTTGAATCTAATTAACATTACTAATTACATTTTTAATTTTATATAACTGAAAACAAATTACCAAATATTAAATTCAACATATGAAGAAACGTTCTGAAATGTCAGTTTGTAATTTTGAATTATACTATTAGGTGTTTGGATAAAAGGTTGTCTTAGTATAATATTTGAAGATGTTTCACAATTATTATACTAAGCCAACAGTATTTATTACAAGCATTATATTAAACATCTTCATGTTAAAATAACTTTTCTTCATTAAATCTTAGATTCGTAAGAATTACAACCATATTATAATAAATGTAATAAATTCATGAAAGAAAACTTTTGCGTATGTATAAATCTATTTACAGAGAGAGATAGAAATTTGAAAATTTTCATGGAATAAGTTTTATAAAATGTTCAATGCATTTAAATCCCTCTAGAGATTAACAGTAAATTATCTATAAATAGTTTGATTGAATGCGAAAATATTTCAAAGACACAATTGAAAAACTGTATTTCTCAACTCTTAGGGATAAAACTCAGAGATAATTCATGGGTAAATAAAAACTGAGTACTAGCCCGTTATCAAAATTTTAGACAACTGATTTTCTTATATGAACTAGTTCTTGATCCAAAATTGATTTATATAATTCATACTTCGTCATAATGATTTATTTTTCATGTACAGTACATAAATAAACAAATTTCTATGATTTTATTTAAAAAAAAAAATCATAAGAAATTGAAGAGGAAATTTTTTTAATAAATCAATTTATATAAACGCGTTATAACTTCTTAACACTTCATATTTTCATTTACATCTTGAGAGATAACATATGTAGAGTTACATTTTGCAAGTTAATCGTAGACAAAAAAATCATTGCTTAATTTTAACCCAATACAATATATTCACTACAAATTTAATTATTTTTCTTTAGTGTAGTGGACAGTATTTTTCAAAAACATTTTATTAAAACTTCGTTCTATTAAGTAATGAAATTGCTCCGACATAAAATTGCGAATTGACAAGATAAAAATTGATCATAAAGCATATGCAACATCACCATTTCCAAAGTTCAGTTTTGCGATAAAAATCTCATAAAAAGTTATTTTAGAAGATTCTATTAATTTTATTCAGAACTATTTGAGAATAAGCAACTATTTGAGAAATATTTGTTTAATTGATTGTAATTTTACTCAAAAATAAATCTACAAAAATGTTTTCATTTCCAAATTGTTTTAAACCATTATAAAAGGAAAAGATAATTAGAGATCATTCAAGTTTCTTGTCTTATCGAAATCAAAATTTTGATACCCTTCAAATCTTCCGGTATTCATTTTATCGATTTTCAAATCAATGCAATGCAAAGAGTCATACTTTAAAGCACATGGGTGTATCTTATAACTATTTCTACCATTTATCTCAATAATAATCACAAAAAAATAAAGAAACTTAGAATTTAATATTTTCTTTCAATTTTACTTACAATTGTTAAACGTTTATTTACAATTGATTAATCCGAAACTATACCAGATTTAAATTTCTGAATGACCTAGAAATTTAATTTTAAAATTGATTATTGATGGGCAACATCAAGTTATTTATTATTAATTATTATAAATTAACTTTCTTTCCGAGTGTAGTTTGGTTGAAAAAAACTCATTATTGATAGAGTGGTCATTTCCGACACATTTGCATGATATCAATCATCTTGCTTCTAACATGATGGCAAATGGGTGAATTTTACGAAACAATTACTGGATCATGGGAAACAAGCAAGATAAAATCTTGTCTAGGGTAGTCTTCAGACTGAAGGAATATGGGAATACTTATTTCTAAAATGATGACGAAAAGGTGAATTTTAAGAAACTTAGATCTCAACTTAAATTGTAGTAAAGTCAGGAATTAATGTGAATTAAGTTTAATTTAAGTTGAGCTAAACTTATATGTATATATATATTAGGTTGGGGAAAAAGTAATCCATTATTTTTTCGGTAGACGTCTGTAGTGATCGATACCTCGTGAGGTATCTATCAAACAATTTCAGATTTATGCTCGTTGGAAAGGTGATATTTGGCACTAAAATATCCTCTTGCGTTTTTTTGTTTGATTAATTCAGTTACGAGTACAGGGTTTCAAAAATGGATGACAACAAACAGAAAATTCGATACATTTTCGTTTTTCTCTTGTAACGGCGAAAAAGATAGCCGGGTGGCAAATTGTGAAAGGTGTTTATCGTCCTACATAAGACTGTAACAACCAGTTACGTACAATTTTTGTTTCGTCGATTCCGTTCGGGTATTTTTGATGTTAGAGATGCACCTTGCATGTGGATACAGCATCGTCGAAAATGTCTATAAAATATCAAAAATGATCGAAGTTAACCGCATGTCAGCAGTCGTAACGTGCAAGACCTAAAAATCTACATGAAAGCTGTTTTAAACCTTTTTACAAAGTGAATCCAAAAGAAGTTACATAAAGTTCACGTAAAAATAATGGATTTCTTTTTCCCCAAACTAATATGTAGTTGAACAAGTTCAACTTAAAACTTTATGTACACTTCTAAGAACTAATATAGAAAAATAATTTTTATTTAGTTTTCTTTTGTTATGAAGGGAATAAATAATTATTGCAATAAGTAAAAATGTTTAATGTATTTTGAAAAATTTTAAAAAATAATGCAATATAAGTTAATAAAAAAATTATGCAGTATACACATTTCTGTTAATATTTTCAGTTTAATTACTAAGAGTATTATTTCTTCATTAAATGTTATTAGATAATATTTATTATATTTTTATCACTAATTAATTGAATTTCAGCAAATATTTTACTTGTAAAATGTCATTTCTTAAAACAGGCTGTATGTAAGCAACTATTATGCAATTCTATAGAAAATAGTCATCATTATATTATAAAAAATTGCTGTTACCAAAACCTTTATACGAAGAAAGTAATGATGTTAAATTTGTTTATTCTTTTAATTTATTTAAATATTTATAATATCAAAAGTTACTTCATCTTGAATTCTTCTATAAAGACGGATTGATATTTGATGTAAAATTATATAAAAATACTAAACAATATAAATCAAGAAATTCGTCAGAATAGTAAATTCTATAGAGATAAATATAATAAAATATGTTGCTTATGGTAAAAAATTTATTTATATGAAAATAATTTTAAAATATATAAATTAATATATTGTGATACTAATTATATTCATTACACCTGGTGTCTTATTTATTGCAATAGTATCTTCACCATTCTTCTGTAAATGGTGTTTTTTCACAATATACAATTTTGTTTAAAAATGTCATTCCATAACGAGTATCTTAAATTAATTTTATTTTTCTCTCGTAGCTTTTACATTATTACTCCTTCATGATGCAAAGTTTTGTTTATTAATATATTTAATGTAGATTTGTTAACATATTTAATGTAATTATTTATGTAATGTAATATATTTATAATGATAAAATATTTAATGTAGATCATATAGGAGCATAAAATCAAGAATATGTAGTGAAATATTATAATTTGATTGAAAGATAAGCTTCTTGTAGGTGTTGAAAGTTAATGTTTATTAATGGAAATTTTTAATAACGTTCGATCATTTGAATATTTAAAACATGTGTTCTTAGAGATATGTCGTTTAATAATATATTATTATTATAAAATAAGTTATATCACATCTGGACTCAACTTATTTTTATCGAAAAAAATAGAAATGAAAAATATTTTAAATTCAAAATATAATTTAAATAGTTGAAATAAAAAATAAATGAAAAAATTAATACTATCAATTTTAATTAAAATAACAAGTTAGTTAAAAAAAAAATATAATATCTGTAATAGGCAAAATTTATTTATTCTTCAATCGAGTTTCTAATCTAACAATCTGTATTGTAAGATTATAAACTAGATTAAAAACTGTCTTGCCAAATCAAGAAAAATCTTTAAATTGTTCGTGTAATGTCATTATTATTTTTTTTTTAAATGTAAGATTAAAAACATTTTTGACTAACTTCATTTTAATAAAAAATATCAATGTAAAAAAAAAAAAAATTCGGTTTAAACTACTTACACTCAATTTTTAATAATCATGGTTCACTAAAAAAGTCTCTTTTAACTGCATTTCTTCAAAAACAGTTTTGTTACCTTAATAGCCCTTTCAGAATTTCCGAGAAAACCAAATTGATGAGTTTTCTAGGAATAATTTCTCGTTCCAGAGCTGTTTAAAGGTATCAGAGAATAAATGAAGTGGCTAAAAATAAAGCATGTGACCGTCAAATATAACGTTTAATTTCATAGGCCAGCCTCAAACTATCGGCGAATTTGCCGGAAAACTGACGCCGGCGAAGCTTAAAAGCTTAAAAGCTTCTTACTACCCTTTGTTCTTGCATATTTTATTTATATATACATCTCGTGGTAACAAAAATGTCTTGATTAAATTTTCTTTTGATGAGGAGGAATTTTTAATAAATCGATATAGGTTTAAGTATAATAATATTTAAATAATCCATATTTTTTTAAAAAAAATATGGATTATTTAAAATTATATATATATATATATATATTGTAATAAATAATATTGAAGCAATATAGAACTTCAATATTATTTATGAAATCTTTAAGTTATGAAATTTTATTGATAAGAATAAAATATATTTTAATTTCATGTGAAGGTTTATTAATTTATAATACCATGGATATTTCACATTTATTTTATAGAATAAACTAAAATGAATTAAAAAAGAGAAATTGTAAAAAATTATAATTAAATCTGGGTATGCAAAATAAATTTAATAATTAAACTTTTAAACAGTTAGGAATGCATTACAATTTTAAGTTATTACAAGAAATAATTTATGTTATAATAATACTATTTGTGAAATTATGTTGTATTTCTTTTATTCAACAAATTCAAAGTTCCATTGATTGAATGAAAAAATGATGTCAACCCATGACGTCATAATTTCCTCCCATTCTTTCGGTGGTGAATTCTTTGTAAATTCGCTCTGCTAGGTGTTTCCGGTGAATTTGTCCATAGTTTGCGGCTGGCTATACAATTCTCAGTTGTCAGAGAACCAATGAAACATAATAAAACTAAACACATGGTAAAAACATAATAAAACTAAACAAACACAAATGACTTAATCTACGTCCTACTGTTATAAGTTACAAGAAAACCAATGAAAGGCTCCTAAACGAGTCATGTTATCAACTCCACAACGTAATTTGGCAAAAACCGTTATCAGTTGAGAGTGAACCAATGAGAGCTCCCATATTGTTCACGCAATCATAAATTTACGCAAAACCATTATTTTATAACGCTTTTTGAAGCATGTTATTTTTATGGAACATAACATTGATAACTAGTTATTAAAAAGATACCTGATTTAGCCAACTCTAAAATAACACAATTCAATTACGCATAATTCATTTCTGTGCGAATCCTTCTGCAAATAATTTAATATTGGTTAAGGTAGGTGGAAAACTATTGTAATTTCACCGGAAAACTGACGACACCTAGTGAAAAAGTAACGTCAGTAAACGTCACAAAATAGTTGTTGCAGGCGACATTTTTTGCAGTCCAGAAAGTTAGAAGCTATGGATCTAGTTTTTATTAGGTTTCTAGCCCAGAGGGCCATATCCCTTCTATTCTTAATAAATTGTTTAAACCAGAAAGTTAGAAATATCTGGCAAAGCATCAGCGAGATACGGCAAATTATTTAGACAAGCCGCAATGAAATAAGTTTTACCAGAAAACTGACGCTCGCGAAAATTGGACGAAGGATCGACGATGGCAGGGCTCTTCCGAAAGAACGAATTTCATTGACATGATTTTGTTTATTACAGTTTGTTTTTGCATATTTTATGCACCTCGTCGTAACAATGTTTTCTCTTAATTTGATTAAATTTTCCTTCAATGAGGAGGAATTTTTAATAAATCAATATAAGGGTAAGTACACTACTGGCCATTAAAATTGCTACACCAAGAAGGCAACATGCTACAGACGTGAAATTTATACGACAGGAAGAAGGTGCTGTGATATGCAAATGATTAGCTTTTCAGCGCATTCAGACAAAGCAGGCGCCAATAGCGACACCTACATTGTGTTTAAATGAGGAAATTGTTCAGCCGGTTCCTCATACACAAATTGCATTTGAACGTTGTTGCCTGGTGAAAAGTTGTTGTGATGCCTCGTGTAAGAAGGAGAGATGCGTACCAGCACATTTTTGACTTTGATAAAGGTCGAATTGTAGCGTACCGGGATTGCGGTTTATCTTATCGCAGTATTGCTGCTCACGTTGGTCTAGATCCAATGACTGTTAGCAGAATATGGAATCGATGGGTTCAGGACGGTAATACGGAACGCCATG
>JAPDSC010039811.1:0-12183 GCA_026290005.1 Latrodectus geometricus
TACAGTTAAAATAATAGCCAAATCTCTCACGAACAAAGTACATATAAGGCATCATTAACTGTTGAGAATGAGGGATAATGATTCCTTAATGAAGATTAAGTTAACCATCGTGGTTAAACTAAACATTAGCACCATTTAATCATAAAACTTTTACAAATAAATCGTGCAATGTCTTCGAATTAGTCTGGCGTATCAACATCTTCATTATGCAAATTCAATCAATGGAGGAGTTTAATTGTCTCCAACTCAAATTAAACTTTCGAGGGCTTACTTTCGAATCGCTATGATAGATTTCTACAAGTGCATATCTGTATTTCCGTCTCATTAGGCGTAATCCTCAGTTTCACGAATGATATCATAGAATTGAATTAGAGATTAGAATGTGTTGCCTCTTAAAGTTGAAAGTGTTCTTTGACACCAATGTGACTGTTTAAATGTGAGTTGCTTTAACCGGAAATTATTTTATAATAGAGATACTCACTTAAATGTACCATGAATAGCAAATATTTAACATATAATACATTACAGAATGTTCTATTTTTCTATCATTAAGCTCAACCATAATTTCAAGAATCAAAGAAACTTTTAAGAACTGTACATATATAGTTCTTCTGTAAGAACAAAACGAACAGATTGAATAAGATTATTCTTCCACCCTAAATTTCAATTTTATTCCAGTTCAGTTTAAAAACACCTTTTCTTGAGAGATTCTCAAAGAAGACAAAAACACTCCTCTTCCTTTTATTTACCAAGGAGTCGTGGATTGGAACGTCAAAAACTTGTAACGAAATAGATAAAAGTGGGGAAAAGCACGAAGAAAAGGTCATTTATACATAAAACATAATGTACTCTCATCCCTAATGTAAAACAGCTCGCAGAAGCACTTGCCGGCAATGTATCCTGCGATCAGCATGAAGAAGAAAGTTCTTTTTATGTATATCCAGGAGGAACGAGGGAATAAAATTCGGATTAAATTGTGTTTTTCGAGTTCCACCTTTTAGTCGTGTTCTTATTTGCTGTTCTGACCCGTGCATTTCACTCTATTTTAGTATTGAACCAATTCTTTTTTCGCGTTCCATATCAACAATGTCTTTTCAATAGCTTGTCATGGAAGCCATGTCAACACTTGGCGTGAAATCCTACGGTTATTGTGTGAAAGACTTGGCGGTAGTCTGTGCAAGATCCATTCTTTTTTTTTTGTAACTTTAGAGCTGTCTGTGTTTTACTTTCTTCGAAAATATATTATTAGTGACAGGATTTTACGTGGAGATGAAGAAAAGATTTAACAAAGCTTTCGGTATAGACTTTTAAGAAGTCAGAGATCATTTTCTTTTTTATTTTTCACAATTAAATAATAGAAGAGTAAAATTTTAAGTAAAATTCGGTCTTGGCGTTGCCAATTGTCATCAGAAACAACAACAAATAATATCCCATTATTTATGGAAGGTCCTCTCGATTGGTAGTACACTATCAAAATACTGATAATTTTTACCTCGAAATGACTCTGTTAGTCACAATGATTCTTATCAACAGAAATGTTTTTATTAGTGGTATTTATAAATAGAAAACAATGAGACCAAGAATATTAACTGAAAAATACAAAAGTGCATTCTTTTTCGTGATATTTCATACATTTAAGATTATGATTCGCAGTAAGTCTTTAGTAGTTAAAGATACATTTTGTGAAAGAAATATTAAAAAGGACTCGAACAAAAAATGTTAATTTTGTTGTTTGCGAATTTTATAGTTAGATAACATAATTTTAAGCATTAATATCCATATAATTTTATATGCATAGAAATTTAAAATTAATCTTTTTGCATAAATTATTATCCGTTAATAGTTATGCGTAAATTAATTTTTTTTATTCTTGTTACTTCGAAGGATTAATTACGCTTATGAAAACAAAAGTAAAAATCCCCCAAAAGTGATGAACAAGGTGCAAGTGTTTCAAATCCATAACCTTAACCCTTCTTTGCATAATGGTGGAAATTTCCATCATAACCTACAATGCCCAAAAATTATATAAAAGAACAAGTTCACTTTAAGTTGATCGTGTTTGGATACCTTTTTAATGTCCATTGCATAAAAAGGAATATAGCTGTCAAAAATAAACAAGTGTCATTATCAGTGAAACGAGCTTAAAGTTGTCTCATTCCGCTGTTTGCTGTAGTTGCAATAAACGTATGATTTCGTTTATAATTTTGTTTTATTATATTAGAGTTTCTATTGCTAAAAAATTGAAAATGAGTGGATGAAATGTTTTTAACACGTGTTTCTGTTATTTTCCTCTTTTATTTCTATTTAGTACTAAGCTAATGATCTAACTTTGGATGATGATGGAAATTTTTAGCATATTGTTTTTTGCTAAATTTATACTATAAATATATAAAAGATTTTTTTAACCATTTTTCCTTTAATTTTGAACATGAATTATATCAACTTGATTTATTTCTACAATAAAGAAAAAATCATGCAAAGAAGGGTTAACGGATTCTGATAAAATTTAGTGAATGTTTTTATCATCTAGATTATTAAGTCTTAATTAAAATAGCAGTAAATTATTTAGTCTTAATGTGGCTATATGTATAAAGCTTAGTCATAAAATTTTTTTTTATATAGAATTATGGCAAACTCACAAGCAAAAAATTTCTAATAATATAGATGGATTTAAATGGATTATATTAAAATACTTGTGATATTGTTTCAATTGATAATATAAATATAATATTCTCATTTTTAATTTCAATTTAATGTATGACATAAGTTCAAGTAAAAAATTATTTACATAACTTTTTATTTACGAATATTTGGTAATAATATTCACTATTTCATTTGCTGTAAATATTACATAAATTCAAATAATTTTTTTTCCAACTTTACAACTTACATCAGCTAGTGCATAAAAAATTTAATTACTTGTGAAAATCTTCAGAGAATGCAAACATTTTATTATAAATTACTTTTTGACAAAAAGTCGTTGGTACATAAAAACTTAAATAAGTATTATTTTTAATTACATAACACTCAAAACCGCTTAGTTTTAAAACCATTTCTTATTAAAATTTTAAACCATAAGCACGAATCGAACATAAAAATGGAAACAAAACATATCATCTCCTGGAACTAAAACACTTTTTGCATGTATCTAAAGATATAAAATTTCATTTACATATTAATTGAAAACCCACCGACGCTTCCATTTTATGACAGCATAAAAAGAACACAAAATATCACGGCTCACAATGTAAATAGTTTTACACACAAACAACGGATGTTATTCTTTCGGGTCTAAATGAACTTTCCAAAGAGATTTAATATTTTTTTTTTTTTATTTCTTCAACTCGTCCTACTTTATTGCGACGATTTTTATTTCGTTTATTTCTTTTTTAATATTCTTGTCAACTACAGATTGACACGATAGCATCTTTATGAAAATTTAGGATGTTTTGAATGGGATTGGTTACAATGATAAAAATAATATAAAGTACGATGACGATTCTGACGAAATAGATCCCTCCAGGGAATGTTAACAGAAACGATGGAAAAGAATATGTTTTCTAAAAATAATAAAGTAACCATTTTCTAAGGTTTTTAAGCCTTTATGGAAAAATAATTTTTTACTGTGATTTAAAGATTGCAAACTTAATCTTTGGTAAAAAAGAAATGGTGCTAATAGATGCCCATTAACAAGCAGTAGCTAAATGTCTCTGTATTGGTATGATGAATAAGTATAGAAAGAGGGCAATGCCAGGTCAATAGTTGATCACGCCATTTAATTGTGGTTCAAACATATGAAATTATATCTCGAGATGGATATATAGGGTGATCTTTTTTACAGTGACTGTTTGGAGAGCCCTCTAACGCTATCTAATAGCCGAAACGGAACCAAACTTGGTATTTAGACGAATCAAAACAAAAAAAAAGGATTCCGTGAAAAAAATTTTAATTTCAAAAATCACCGCTAGGGCAATTTGCGGCGCTGCTAGTTTTTAATAAAGAGAATTAGCATAAAACACGGGTATAAAGAAAAAAATCAAATGTAGTGCGATGACAGCGCCAGTAATAGGGGATATAGAAGCAAGTATTAGCTATGACAAATAATCTCAGCTGAAGTAAACGAGCTCCAGTGGCCATGCCTCTCACGTTACAGAAACGTGCGTTACTGGGGAAGCTGTATTACATGAATCGATGTAATGCATCCACAACTCTTCGGGAATTTCGAACCAGAAAAAAATTAAGTATTTTATTATTGTTATTTCTGATAACGGTACTCACATTGAATGTTGTCTAATTTCTCACTGGGGAAGTTAATGTAGTAAATAAACATTAATAATTTAACTGTACGATTGTATGTGTCAGTATTTTTCTTTTCTCACATTTTATACACTATTAAGAGCCAAAAATACCTTAGCGGTGATTTTTGGAACTAAAATTTCTTCTTACGTAATCCTCTTTCCCATGTCTTGATTAGTCTTAATTACCAAGTTTGGTGCTACTTCGGCTATTAGACCGAGGTATAGGGCATTCTAAACATTGTCACTTTATAAAAGATCACCCTGTATATAAAAACGGGCGCAGCTAATAATTGATTGAGTCGCAATAGTACGATATAAATATACGAATTCCAACACACGTTCATAAAAAATGATAATCATGATATTAAATTAGTAACTCTATCAAATCATTAATGAATTAAAAGTGATTGCTTTCTAAAACTATTAATTTACAGGTGTTATTCTTTTGACATTTATATATGAAGCATTCTATAAAACTCTTACATCTATAAATTATAATTTGCAATCACGCAATTCGAAACACATATTAAACGAACTCAGGATAAATATGATATATTACCCTTTTTAATAGAATGAGCCTCACATTGCTGTTGGAGAAAATTCAAGCAATAAAACTGCAGAATAACGATCGAATTTTAGTTGATTCAAATTTATTTCCAAAGAAGAAAAATAGCTTACCCAATATTACAAGTAATATAGGTTGATTTATAGAACATTATTTTAAAAGGTAAGGTAGAAATTAATAGTTTTTGAGGGCTCTTGTTATACATTAAGACTTTCTGTAAGTGGGAATAATAAGAAATTTTCATTCGCGATGGATTTATGGGTCTCCTTTTTTTTCCCTATGCGTCGGCAGGAGGGATTTTATACCTATATTTGTCCCTGTTTTGCCGTGGATATTGTTTTGAAGTCCTCACAGGGGAGCCGTAAGTCGAAGAATCTAGCGTGTCTGTAACGGGTGCGACGCACGCAAAAATGCTGGTCACAACACCACGTCGTCGATTATTTAACTGATACGTCACTACTCCTTAATGGCGGTAGGAAACTGTTTCACGCGGAAAATCAACTGTGGGGAACTGTTTCATGGGGAAATTAATAAACTGTGCTTACTTAATGATCGTGTTAGAAAGAAAAAGAAAAATACACTCCTGAAACTGATAAATTTAATCTATGTGTTTCCGATGAATCATAAAAAAAAGCGCAAAAGTTGATTAAAAGGGAACCCATTAAAAGTGGATGAGTTAAGGATTTTAAATATAAAGAGGGTAATTTCACACGATAAAATAGAGTTATTGGAAATGTGCTGGGAATTTAGTGGCTGAAATTTATTCATGTATTGCAAAACCATAAAACATAAATAGTATGATTATTTATTTACTGTTTACAATTTATACTCGCATAAATTTTGGTTGTTTGTTATAATTTTTATGATTAAACGTATCAGAAGCAAAAATAAGCTTTTAAACTAAAAGCATAGCAAAATTGCATCAATTTAAATGAATCTTATAGCTTCACAAATTTTTGGCTCATGGTACTTTTGATAAATAAGGTTCTTTCTACAATGCAAGTCGTACAGCAGATTTTTACTATATCAACATTAGTCTATATAAAGGAAACTTTTCATCGCTTAAAAGAGTAACTACTAATTAAAAGCTAGTTAAAAATTAAAAATGAGTTTAAAGTCAGAATCAATTAAATATTCAAATAAAAAAAATTAAATTAATTGAATATTTTAATCTTTTTTAAAAATTTCAATCATTTTAAATATTTTATAATAATGATTGATTCCTGACAACTTTTAATAGGTTAGGGAGATGGTTAGCGTACAGTTTTTAGATTTCATAGGCATGAATTAGCAGTGACTTTGGAATGGACTTTTCGATCTGGTATCAACATGTTCATGATAGGATGAATCTCTATCGATTAAGTCCTTATGAACATTTTTAGATTTGGTAAATTTGCGCTTTTGGCCCCTACTTCGCCAACTCGCGAATTTTATGCGTTTTTTCGTGCATGCTCATTAATTACTCTCTTGTTTTAGGCTTTTCATTGGTCGCTAATTAAGTTTCACTTTGAAATAGCGGTTGAATTTTCGCCAGGGCATGTGGGATTTTGAAAATTCGCCAAGTAGGGGACCTAAAGTGCATTTTCACCTTAGATTTATATTCCAAGTAAATAATAACACTTTTCAAATATTAACATTTCTTTGAAACTTATGGTGAAGTACTTTTTCTACTCAATAGTAATATCGATTTCATATCAATACCACTAATTATATAACAACTTAGAAGATAACTACTTAAAGTCTTAATCTACAAGGAAACGATTAAAAAAATACGAATATTATGAAGTGTCTGTGGAAAATAGGGGCAAAAAGATAAGAGTAGGTGATTAACAATATACTTTGCAGTTCATATTTACATTGCACTAGAATTACCATGATTTACTGTTGATGATGTTCAAGTGTATATCTTCTTCAGATAAATGAATCTTAATATTGAACCACGATCAAATAACGAGAACTGGCAGCCTCTATACCATTATCAACACATTCGCCGATTAACGTTAATGCGATGTGAGGATAATCTAGAATGTTTTTGTGGAAAATCGAAATTAATTGTTTGCAAAATCCCAAATTATTTTGATATTAAGCAATTTGACAAGTAAAAGTAATATAGAAAACATCCATATATGTATCAGTTAAATAAATTTGAATTAACTACATGAATATTTATATTCATCAATGCAATGTGATTGAAAAGCGCAGTTGCAACAGAATGTGTATTCAAATTTTAGTGAATTTAAACTCACATTATATTTATCTTTGATTGCCTTGATAAGATCTTGTTAAGTTATTAATATTAAACTTCCTCATTTTCTGATATAATGCACGATGTACTGGGTTCTGAATACTTCAAAGTGCACTTTTGCTGTAATTTTGAAGTATTGAATCCATTAGAGCATTTCATGAGAAAGTCGGAATTTTTAAGGTTTCCCTTCATTGGAGTATAATTCCCCTACGATTTATGTCATCTAGCAATAGTTTATTTTGAAGAGAAACTTTAAAAGAAATTGAAATACTTTTTTAAAAGAAAATATATATATAGCAATGCAATAAATATGAAAAAAAAAAAAAAAAACCATTTAACATTACTACAGACAGCCATAATATATTAGTCTTCCTTAAGTATTTAGAGAAGAAAGTGCATAGAATATTCCAATAGAAAAATATTAATTGTTTACAAGTCATCCTAGTCACTAAAATCGAACAAACTCGAAGGGAAACAATCTTTTTATTAACTTGAAGAATAATAGTAGTTATTAAATGTTTTTATTAAATGCATGGCAATTTTTATTATTATAAATAAATAACACCAGAAAACGATGCAAATAAATATTACTTACTTTCTTTGTATTGTAAAACGTTTTTATGTTTTTCATGAAGAACCACACATCGAAAGCACTTTTCATAACTAGAAAAAGAAGAAAAGATTAAATTAAAAATGATACAAATACATGATGATATTTAGTAAAAACATGTTATAAAAATAATATCCGTGAAATAAAAAATATATAGTTTTTCTACATTTACATATTTTATGTGAGATAATAAAATTACAAAACTTCTTAATATTACACATCATCCTTACAAATCGGAATATACAAACAAGCCGAAACAACGCCACAGTCAGCTTTATTTAAAAGCAGTCATTTATACTTAGATACTTTTCTTGGGTATTTAGAAAATAATGTGCACAGAATAATCACTTTAATACTGTTTACTTATTCTTTCAACTAAATATAAATGAAAAATGGAAAAAAAAATTAATTTGAAGAATAATAGTAGATATTAATTAAAAAAGTTATTTATCTGTTTAAATGTACAGATTTATTTTTACAAATCTTTAATATCACAGGTAGCAATATTTAAATAATAAAACACATTCATAAACCTAAATAGTGAATTTTTGCTTTAATTTATTGAAAAGTGATGTACAAATTAATAAGAATTAATTTTAGATCTATTAGTCTTGGATTGAGATAATAGATGGCAGCACATAATTTAATTAATATTCTAAGCATATAAAAACTAAAAATAAATAATTATTGATTACTTAACTTTAAACAATGTGTAGCAGTATCTGACATAAAACTTTCCTAAGGATATCAATATTTAATTTAAACTTCTGGAATATCATTTGAAATATAAAATAAATTAATTAAATACATATTACTGATCATGTATTTACTTTAAATACCTTGAAAGGAATTTTCATTTTAACCTTTCATTACACAAAAAGGATTTTGCTTCTTAGATTGTCATTTAATTTTTTCAATGGAAAAAATACTCTTTATATACCAGAAAATATGTATGGAATTGTTCTGTAAATTTCTATTTTATAAGATCAATGAGAGTAAATATATATACATGCAGTAAATATGAATTAAAAAAAAGCACATTTACTTGCTATGTAAAATACGTAAAACAAGCAATTTCACAATTTTTTTTAATTACTTTGTCTTTTAAATTTATATGAGACATGGTAATACCGGATATTCTATATAATTTAAAGAAAGCTTAACTATAAAGAAACCTCTATTAATTCATTGATACTTGCAACAGACAAACAAAAAATCACCTTCATCCCAAACTGTAATTATTTGGAATGCAATAAATTTAGGTCTTCCTCTAGTAAAAGAATTCAACCACTATCAGATAATGCAATAATACCATAAATGAAATAAGGAAAATAATCGCCAGGAAGAATTGCTTCAAAACCAATTAGATTCCAAAATTCAGTTTCCTAACGTACAATTAAGACCAGCACATTTGGGGAAAATGGAGCGACAGGGAGAAATAGAAGGGAAAAAAAACTGGAAGAGATGTTTATCAAAGGCTCTACAACAAGACCAACAGAATAGATCGGCCGCGTCTTTTAAAAGCCCCTGTCTTTTAACAGCCCCGTTTTCCTTAAGAGGACTAATTAGGAATCCCTTTAATTCTCCCTTTCCATACCGCAGGATAGGGGAAAGAGAGAGCCCAATTGAGCGTCTAATCGGGAAAATTTCGTACCCATTCTCTCCCAAGCCTTTGATGGAAAAGCAACTTGGCGATGGCTGGTCTTTTGTTGTGGTTTGGCGCGAACACCACCACCGAGGGAACAATGGAAGTTTTAAACGATAGGGGAAAAGGGGTAACGAGAAGCAGGACGCTTTCTGGAAGATGTGCCTGCATTGTGATTATTAAAAGTTTCGACTTTTAAACGGGACAGAATGAGACTCCCGGAAAAGTTACGCAGATAAGCTTTTGAGTAACTCAGGAAACCATTCCCCTGTAAAGCGACATTTTCCTTCAAAGAGAAATGAATCTGGGAAAAGAGAACGCTCCAGGAAGTCATCACCATCTCCTGAATTAAAATACCTTACTTAAATTTAGTCTGGGTTCAGTCAGCAATAAAATTCAAATTTCAAGAAGTGTATAAAATTTTAAAAATCCATTCGTTTACAAACTAGTCGGAAAAAAATTGCCTATTTTTAATGATTTGACCATAAATTATTCCGCAAATTTATATTCCCACAAGGTTTTTTATAAATTAAAAAAAATTGATTTCGATTAAAATACTATTTCAATAGAAATTATTCGTATCTGCAACCTTCTATTAATTATATCTCAGAATTAGAAAACAACTAACTTTGGAATTGACTCACTTTGTATGACGCCAAAGTTACATGTCCAGTACGCTGGGGCTTTTTATTTTAGCTATTTAATGCATTCACCACATAAAGTCTATTAAATTTCAATTTAATAAGTTACAAACAGCTCTGTGTTGATATTTATATCGACATTTTGTACATTTGTCTCCACTTTGTCTATAAAGTTGTTCATGATATACATTTGAGTTAAACTAATTTTCCAAAACGTTATTTTGGTAAAGTAAAATGGCGACTATTACGATATACATGATAACTTTGGTAAAAAAAAACTTGGCAACTGTCTACGATACCATATTAACTTCTTCATTATCTTTCCTCTTTTTAAAGAAAATAATTCTGGCAGCAAATTTATTTTGCCACAATAAACTTAATGCCTTTTTTTCGTCAAAATACTAATTTTCTCGCTTATTTGTGAAAATTATTTAGCTCATTCAAACATATAGGAATTTGAAAAAAGTATAAATATTATATGGTTTATTTATTATAAATGTAATATTTTATAAATTTGAAAAGTAATGCTATCAATCTGCTGAATAAAATTAAATTGGATACATTTACAAAATTCTAATATGACTGTACACAAATATATACTGTATATAATCTACATTTGGTATTTGTCACATGACAAGTAGCAAGTGTAGAAGCACCGTTTTGCGATGAAATGACTCTGTTAAATATTTAGTCAGTTTTACAACGATTTGAAAAATGAATATACATTGTAAGAGACATTTCGTAACATTAACTTTCAAATTCAGATAAACATGTAGTTGAGAATTATGTAAGATAATGTTATTTTTATTCGAAAATATGATTTAGAATGTTACCTATTATATAAAAATGATAAAAAAAAAATTCTGTGCATACTTATGGTAACAGTGACGTTTACAACTCTGTAATATACTCTACCTTGAGGAAATTTTTGGCATAGTTGTCAGCGCCATTCTAAAGCAATAGATTACTATACTTATTAATAATATTTCTATTCAGTAAAAAATACATCCCCCCTTTTATTATGCAAACCTACTAAAATTTTCCATAGAAGTAAAATTGTTAAAATACACATATTTTACTTCGCCAAATATTTTTTGGCGTCAATTTGAACTTATCAATAATAAAATGGTAAGATCTTCAATCATTAAAATTTTTCAAAGTTGCAGTACGATATATGAATATTGAAATAATTGTCTTAAAAAATTTTTATGCCACAAAGAACAAAATTTAAAATGTTGGCCAAATGGAAGAAATTAAAAAAAACACGATAAAATGACTAAGTCAATGATGAAATAAAAAAATATCGAAAGAACAATTCTATACATGAAAAATACGGTAAACATAATAATGATTATGTATCTGATCATGGCATAAATCAAATTCGTTCTAATACTACTTTACTGACAGTCCAGTTTCGAATACAAAATTTCCATTGCAGAAGTTAATTCCAATCACTGAATACGTTCAACCCAGTTGCCACAGACCAAACACTTATTTATCTTGAACAGAGCAGCACACCAAGTAATCTTTCAAAACCGCTTAAATTATTTAATTACGCTATAATTAGTTTAAGTACGCTTGAACTGATAGCCTCGCTCTCTCAACCTCTGAGTCCCCTCACAACCAACCGACGTGGGAAAAGCATTCCTTCTCTCCATCGCACATCCCAAAGGGGTGTAGAAATAAAACACGCGTGTCGAAGTCCTTTTGGAAGCGATTATATTTAATTCCGAATTCTCTGATCGAAAAGGATTCTGGGAATTCTGATAGCGATTTGTTCTACCAAGAACAGTTTTATAACAATTAGGGAGATGGAAGTAATTTATCTTCGAAAGTGGATTAATTATCCCTACACTCAGGGAAAATTTCTAGGTGAAATTAAATATTCATAGGAAATAGGGAGAAATAAAACATTGGTAAGCTTTTATTCAATTTTTTGTTTTCAAACGATATCAGAATTAATGTTCTGATTAAAACAGTTATTATTCAGAACAGAACTTTCTATTTATTTATAATCTAAATACTTAGAACAAAATAGTTATTATTAAAACAGATTTATTGAATAGAAATTAATAAATAAAATATTCTATCATTTTTGTTTTATGCCAAAATCGCCAATTGGCGATCACTCTGAAAAACTTTTTATTATTTGGATACTTTGTATGTCGTTAACACTTCA
>JAPDSC010039829.1:0-31509 GCA_026290005.1 Latrodectus geometricus
AAGAATTAATGGATATAACTTAACATTTTAATTAAGTTGTATTAATAATTACACACACACACACACACACACACACACATATATATATATATATATATATATATATAAAATGTTCATATACTTAGTGTAAACAAAGTTATAAAAATTACTAATAATAGAAATTTATGAATAAAGGTAATACTAATACCTTGCCAGATGCTTCTAACTATCTTGAATACAAAAAGTGAAGCTGTCAACGCCTATTTTGAAACGTTTTCTGACGTTTCTCCTTCATCAATGCTTTGCCGTCAAAATTTCTCTCGTTTGTTACTGGCCTTACATTATTGTGTCATTCGAGAAAATTGTACCACTTATTCTTAAAAACATGCACCAGTTTTATAAATGTGAGCATTTTATAGAATCTGCGAGAAAATCTTGACTTTTGCTACCACAGGAACAAGCCTTAATTGGTGAAAACATCTTAAAGTACGACTCCTTTAATTCAACTAAAACTTGGAAAAATGAAGTCTTCCAGTGACTTTCAGGATACTTTTAACGCCTTTATCTCAATGAGATTTTCGAAGCTATAACCTTCACCGATATTAGAAGATAATTCTTCATGGTAATAAAAACCACTCGTGCATCTGGTTTCATTTTTTCTTCAATGCATAAAAAAGTCAACCTTTTACAGTTGTTTTACTTCCTCTAAAGTTAATGCATCACAGAGGACACCATCCATATAAAATTCCGCCTGAGAATTATCACAGTTGAGAAAAATATTTAATTCCATTTTTTGATAGTTGCAGCAGTGTTCTCGATGCTAAAGGAAGCAATCATGCTTTACTCTATATAGAATAAGAACCATGGTTGGATGAATAAATGGAATTTTGTGTTGACATCTTCTTGTAATATTGACACCTTCATCCATCATACTAACATATGAACATTAAACTCAGCCTCAATATATAATTATCCACAGCGTATTACTTTCAAAAAGTCATGTCAGAAGGTGGTCGCAATCTGCTGTGTCAGATTGTGGTCACCTTTTGCACTACTTCACGATAGTGCAATCAAAGCGTTAAAGCTTATAAATGAACATGGGTGTAACGAATATGCACATGGTCTTAAGTGTAGTCAAAATCCTTTCTTCTACGTGAAAATTTAATATTAAAAAGTTACTCTAAAATATTTAAAAGCAGTTGCTTAAAGTAAAATGTTTGGATTTCCTAACTCCATCGATTGTCATCAAACTGACTCACTGGGCGCAGAAGTCTACAGAAAAATTAAATCTTAAATCTTTGCGGAGATTACCGGAATTATATATACATCAGCTTATGAATAAAGGTATAAGTTATTATTTACAGTCATAGTTAAGTATTAGTTCATATGCTTTTGAAGGTCCGCAAAATAGAATAAGCATTTATTCAAAACTTTTAAAATAGCAACAAATTATCATTTGTAAAGAAAGTGTGAACTTTTCAAAGGGTAAAACCATCAAGAAAGGTATTGTTAAAACTAATATCCTTTTATTGCAGATTTTTAAATTTATGCAATTAAACAATAATTGAAGAACATAAAAGCAGATATTTTTCAATGCTGAATGTGCTCATTGTATAATTTATCATATGAGAGAGATGATGTTAATTTTAAATCGTGTAATGGTATAGACAATGATATCACTATATATAGTGTAATACATACTTCAACAAAATATGTTGTTTAAAGGAAATATAGATTTCTGTAGTTTCAGCATGGTATTTCAATTCAAATAAGCTGAACCAATTAATTGCAAGACGGAAATTTCTGGTGGGCTCCAGTAGAATAGTGCCGGGATCTGAAATACCTATTTTTATCCTTGTCCACACAGAAATTTATTTTTCTTCGTTATATTTATAAGTATCTAACCATGGGTGATCTAAAAGTGAGGTAAATTTTTTACTATAAATATCCCTCATAGTTCTTATTTATAAACTGCAATTGATTTTTTAGACAAATAAACTTATTGCATTTCCTTAAAAAGTAATATGTTAATATTTATGGAACTTATAAAATAGAATTGCCGAAGAATACATTTTTTTGTTATAATTTATTTATGTGCTCTGATTAGATTTAAACTTGATTATTTGAAAGTTTTTGTCTTAAAATATGGGTATTGATTTCTATCTTAATTTTTTATATTTCTTTTGTTTTATGCTTACATCATGCTTAGAAGAGAGAAATTCCTCTATATTTATCTCTTACGTATTTTCCAGCATCCAACCCGGAAGTTATTATGTATTCTAATGATTATTTAAAATAATTGACGTAATTATTAATTTTATCTTATGTCGAAATTTTTTCTATTGAACTTAAATATTTGGAATTTTTAATTCTGAAATATTTTTACGAATCGCATTTTTTAGTGTATCGTAAATATTCATTAAAATAATAAATTATAATATTTTAAATTTTATATCAAAAATTTACAATGCTAAAATTCAATAACATAACTAAAATTCATAACCTCCATCGAAAATTTTTCTAAGTAATTTTTTTTAAATTAGTAATTTTTTTTAAATACTTGAAATAATTAAACTAGCAAGAATTAATTATATTTGACTAAATATTAATAATTATTACATAAATGCAACATTAATATTTTCTTGTTCACTTATCAATTTTAGACTTTGGCATATCACTTTAAAAGAATTAATCTATTTCTGGGCTTTTAAAAAGTTTTTGTTTGATTGTTAATTGTGCTTGTAAATTGATCTATTTTTTTCAAAGAGGAATATTTTTCATTAATGACATTATTTGCCTATCTTTAAAAATTTTTGAACATCTAGTGTTTATAATTTATAAAAACTTATTATAAAAAATACCTATTTAATGTAAGATTTTCTTACTACCTTTTATCATATTTAAAGTATAGATAACATTTTATAAATAGTAATATTTTCCCTTAAATTATAATGATTTATTTTTATTTACTGATAATTATTGATTAGTATTTAGTAAGTTGAATGAGAAGTATAGAATGCTTAGTTGGGAGTTTTTTGTAAAGGAAATTTTAATTTCTGCAAAATTTAGTAGAGAAGAAAAATTCTTTGGTTTTGTTTCACTTATTGTTAAATAATAAAGTTAGGTGTTATCTCTCTGCCTTATGCCTCTCTCTTTTATAGTAAGTGCTTTAAGAGTTTTCCTGGTTTATATATCTTTGTAAAATGTAATTAAAAAAACTTAATGACAGGCATTCAATTAAATATGGATGTTCTTAAAAACCTTTGCAATAGTTTCTTATCAATCTATTTATTAAGTGGTGTTGAAACATTGATCTTGTCATTCCAATGACTAGAAAGATAGATTGACACAAAAAATGTAATTTAATGCTTTGGCATTTACTTGGTCATAACTATGAATAAAAATTTTGTGCAATAATTATTTTGAAATGATTAATGAATCAAATTAATTTAACTTTATAACTATTTTATGTATCATACAATACGGCAACTTTTTTTTTTTTTTTTTTTTTTTTTTTTGCAATAGTTATTCAATATTTTTTGCAGTAGTTATTTTGAATTGATTAAGGAATCAAATTACAATGAATTTAGTTGTATTTAGTACACTGTACAAGATGGCAGTTTTTGTTGCTTAAAAAGATTTATTATAACTTTAAAAAATTGTTTATTGTATTTTGCTGACAATTACTGGAGGAAGAGATAATAAGTACTTAATCAAATTACCTCAATTCTTAAACTGCCTTTCATTAATCTATAACTTTAATAAATTTGATTTGTTTTTTTAAATTAATCCTCAAATTGTAATAACAAATTTAATGTCTTAAAGCTTTTAGAATGTTGAAGAGATATAAAAATTTCATTTTCAATTTCTTACATTTAATATATTATAATGTATTAAAGGATATTAAATTATTGTAGAGTATGCAACTATCCTAGCTATTTTTGAATTATCCTAATGTTTATTTTATTTGACAAAAGATAAAAAGTTTCACCAGTGCTTGTCTATTGCTAGATGTTAGATAAAACAAATATAAAAACAAAAACTTGTTATATTTTGGCAATATTGCTAAGAAAATGTGAGAAAAGAAAATTAAATGTTAAATTGCCGTTTAGGTCTCCTTCTTTGGGAACTTGGGAATTTGAAGTGCTTTTTCACACATGCCCATTAATTACGCTTTTGTCTTAGCCTTTTCATTGGTCACTAATTAAGTTTCACTTTGAAATAGTGGTAGAATTTTTGCCATGGTGATTTTGAAAACGCGCTAAGCAGGGGACCTGAAGCACATTTACACCAAATTAAATATAGAAATATATAAAAGTGCAAAAACAAATATAATAATATAGAAAATTTCTAATTATTATTAAATCTTTTTAAAATTTATTTTATAATTTCACTGAAATGTATTTAATCAGTAAAATATTTAGGCAGCTTGCAAGTGCAATATTTTAAACTGAATAAAAATAAAAGTTAAACTTTTTGAGATTTTACAGGGAGTATTATTTTAAATCACCCTGAAATCAAAACAGATCACTTTTCTTAACTTCAATGTTACAGTCTTTCTATGCTTACCTTTTACATATTTGCTTTATTAAAATTCTTAATAATACTCTTGTTAATTTCTATAAAATATTTTTATACTGTCAATTTCATTCTCTGGTATATTTCAATATGTGTTAAAGTTTCAGTTGATTGAATAAATTTAACTTTTATTTAAAATGCGTGAAATTAATGTATGAAAATTTGACAAAATTATCTAATACATGATGTTGTCATAATTTCTTAATTTTGGCGACACATTTTAGAACCTTGGTGACAGAAATTTGCTGCTTTCGTGATAGACATGGCTATAGTAATATCCACAAGGTTATTAATTTTTTAAATAAAAGTTTCTAATTCAATATTTTTTATTATTTACAATGTCTAATTCTTATAGATTGTTGTACTGTGACTATCAGTTCTGAAAGATATGTAAAGTGTTTCAGAATTGGCAGTTTGTAGATTCCTTAGAACGTCACCTATGTATGAGCAGTACAAATATGTGATACTGAAAAATAAGTTTATTGCATAGGTGATATATGTTTGCTTTTTAAACTAAAACAATTTTCCTGGATCAGTAAGTAACACTGTACCCATTTTATGCATTAAAAATTAAGTTTTGATATTTTGATCTTTATTTTTTTTCTCTTTTTTATAAATTTCCTTAGGGCAAAAAGATTAAGTAACTGCAAAGTTTGACTTCATAACTCTTCCTGTGATATATGTATTCATATTTCAAATAGTTTTCTAAATATTTTACTTTTATTTTTGATACTATGTAAAATCTTTAAATGTTTTAGCATTGATTCTGTTTGGATGGATATAGCATATTTCCTTTCTTATTTAGAATAGCCTTGATGCAATTATCATGGTAAAAAACTTCTGGTTAGATGATGAATATTTTCATAGTAAAAAATTCATTTGTGATGTAAATAAAAATAATTCATTTCTTTAATGGCCAGAAAGTGATATTTCTAATGATTCTGATACACAAATATATTTTATGTGTTTTCCTTGCTTTTGTGATTTTCAACTCATAATCTTCTTTTCAAATTTTGCTATTTTTTCTTATAAACAATTCTTCATCTTTTTCTTTAATTCGTAAATATATTAAAGTATTATCATTTAAAAATGTAGAAGGAATTATATAGTGCTTTTAAAAATTATATGTTAAAAACTAAACAAGTTTTTTTTAAAGTATGTAAAATGTTCTTGTAATGAAATATATTATTAAATGTGTTAATTTAAAATATATTTGATAGCTCATTTAATAACTGTAATGGCACCAAAAATTATGAGGTTAAGTTTTTATTTTTGTTTTTTCTCCTTATGATTAGGATGCAAAACCCTCTTCCTGTTTCACATTTCCTTTCACTATTGCTCTGACCCATAGGACCATTTGCACAAATGTACACCTCTATCAAAAGGGATATTATGATTTTAACCCACAATAAAAAAAATTTTTTTTTTTTGATTTTGCATTATGTGGAATTTATAATATATATCAGGAATTGTTGAATTAAGAGTATTAAAAAAATTAAATTAAATTAAGAGCAAATATACTAATTTGTCTATAGTTGATTTTTAACATGTATTGATTTAAAGGAAATTGTAACTTAATAATGAATAAATTTTGTTTTAGGCCTCCTCCAGTTCAGTGGGCTGAAAGGAAGAATCTTGTTTATGTTTTTATACATGTCACAGATACTAAAAAGCCTGAGATCAAATTAAGCTCTGATAAACTATATTTTAGGTAATTAATATATTTCTAAATCTAAATGTATATCATCATGTATAGTTTATGTGTATATTCCTGTACTAATATACTTGTATTTCTGATTAGGAATTTTTCCTTCATGCTGCTTTTACTAAGTTAACATTCTAAGGGAAATATTAAAATATTCTTTTAGTAATTTTTTAAAAATAATTTTGGATTTTTAAAACAAAGTCAAAATAAAGCTTGTTGTGTTTATCTGTTTAATTATGTATATTCAATATTTTGCCTTTCTCTTTTGCAGCAATTCTGTTAGAAAATTTTTTATGTCAGTCAGTTGTTGATTGGAAAATTTTGAAAAAAATCTATACGTTAAATTTACAATATATGATGAATTAGACAAAAAAGGCATTACAAACTCCACAAATTTTACTACATATACTCTGTTACAATTATTTAATTCTAAATGTTTATTTTCAATATTTGTTATTTATTGAATAATAATTTTGGAAAATCAATCACTGATTTCATAATAATTTGAAATAGTATGAGATTAGTTTATTTAAAAGATTATCAGCTATAAAAGTAATTAATGATTGTTCAGTTTATTGCACTAGTTGACTAAACTTTTTATTGCATTGTTTTAGTATATCATTTGTTTCATTAGTACATTGCAACAATTGTTTCTTACTGTACAATGATGGATATTCTTTACATTGAAACTGCAAAATAATTTGATAAGAATTCATTCATTTTTGCTGATCATGTTGTGAGGATTTTGTATTCTAGTAATGTCATAAGTCCCATTAAATTATTATAAATTATAGTTATGCATTGTTTGTGTTATAGTATTTTACTTTTTTGTGGGATTTATTTGAATAGATAACTGAATAGTTATTCTCACTTTTAAAAACTTTTAACTCACTTCTATAAAAGACAGGGATGATTGTAGAGTTCAGAATTCATTTTAATTTCTCTCACAAATTGATTATTAGGAAAAAAAAATGTAAAAGAATTTATTAATAAACAATCAAATGAAAACTTTTTTTTCACATTAAGAATATGTTCTCAAATAATTTATAAATTTTATATATGTTAATATTTTTACTGCTATCTGTATAAATATCACATTTCTTGAATAGTATAAAATGCTGTAAAAAAGAAATTACAAAGAGATTATAAAATGCTTCTTACTGCTCTCATTTCATAATATTTCATATGTTAACATTGGGTGTTTTACGAAATTTACATTTTTTGTCAATAAAAATAATGCTTTTGATTAAAAATCTCGAATTTAGTCAATATATTAATATTTTATTGTTTATTTAACATTTATGAAATAATTGTGAATTATATCTAATTTGTGATAGTAAATTTTTTTATTATACTACTGCCTAAATGCATAAACTTTCTTATAACTGTTAATTTAAAAGTATTTATATATCTTTAATTAGATGCTTTTAGATTAAATAAAATTTTCTTCAAGTATTCTGATGGAAGCTCCTAAGCAAAACAGTATGTGAAACATTTTGTTGCAGAATTTTTTCACTTGAATTTATTAAGCTATTTCATTAACTGTCTAGTAATGTCATTATGTAATTTAACAGAAAAACAAAAATATCAACTTTTAAAGTGCTAAAATTACTTAATATTCCTGAAATATTTATTCCAATCTTATGTTAGATAATACAGTTACTTTTTTATAATTTAAATCCATAGTACTTTTTTTATAATTTTAATCCATAATACAGTCACTTTTTTTTTTTATAATTTAAATCCATAGTACTTTTCTAACATTATGGCTCTTATCAATACTTGTTGAATTCTCAGTAAAATATAAAGTATTACTTATCATTTGGAATTGAAATAATAATAATAATAATAGATATGTGAAATAAATTTAATAAATTGTTTCCGTAAATCAAACTAATGCATTTATTGCTATTCCAGTTATTGAATTAAACTGCTTCCAGAATCGAACATAAATTATCTATACAAATACTAATCCATTACTATTTTTAATTCTGTGTGATTATTTTTAATAATTTGTGTTAATATATAATCTGCTTTTTTCTTAATCTGTTAAACACACACACACACAAAAAAAAAAAAAAAAAAAAAAAATTACACACTTGTTTTGTGTTTTACTCATGACACTCAATAGAGTTTTTTTTTACTAAAATGGATTTTAGTAGTGCACTTAAATAATTTTCTTTAATATTTTATCTCAAATACAGTGCGTGTGATTTGTGCAATGTGAATTTATCCAACTGTAAAAATATAATCTAAATGTTTAGTGCTCTGGCTTTCATTGAGTTCAAGTCATATCTCAAGTGTAAATACTTATAGTTTTTCAGAATTAACTTCAAACCCTAAGCTCTAGTTCAATTAGAGCTTGTTTGAAATGAATGATTGTAAAATGACAACCAAATCATACAAACTGTAAAAATAATTTCATGAGTTATGATTTTACTTAAGCTGTTACTACAGCTAATTTATAAATTTTTTTAGAGCTGTCTTGTTCAACTTATTGATTGATCTGATAGCAATTAATGCATTGAGTTTCTTTATAGATTTTCATACTTTAAATTGACTTGTTTCTGATTCTTTTACAGTCAATAAAAAGTAAAAGTGTAAACTTTTTCTTGATTTTTAAGCTTAAAAATGCATATCTTGTACCCTCATAATCATTAATACATCAATATGATGAGATTGTTTTAGTGTGTATTTTGTTTGATATTTTCAATGTTGAAAAATGATAAAAATACTCTTCTATATTTTTTGATAGTTCTTAAATATTTTTATCTGTTTGAAGATACTTCAGAAATTCCATTTTCTATTTATTGATGTGATTAAGTAAAATAATCAAGTAACTTATGAATAATAATTTATTATGTTAAAAATCATTTCTTAATGAAAATGCTTATTCTTATATATATATATTTCAAAATTTTTATTTTTATTTTAGGGCAAAAAATGATCAGGGCCAAGAATTTGAAATTACATTAAATTTTTATAAAGACATCAATGTTGAGGTACGGTACTCATCAATTAAAAAAATTAATAAATCCTTTTCTAATATTTTTTATGACATACTTTAATATTACATGCATTATTTACTGTCAAATTAACTAATAAATTAAAAACAGCTCAAATATAAATATTGATTTTATCTTTTCTTATATTTCTTCTGGTTATAGTTTTTTTTACAGTTATGTCAGCGTTGAATCAATATTTCTAATTACTCCAATGTCTCTTTATTTACTTCCTTTAAACATTTCCAACAATTTTCTATTTTTCAAGAAAAAACTTTCTATATTTGTATCAAATTAGTTTTAATGTTTCAAATATTGTATTTTATAGTAAATTTATTTATTGGTTGCTTTTATTATTTTTATCTTTCTCTCATGTTCTTAACCAATAAAATATTACTGAATGTTATTAAAACCAATTTTGTTATGAAATAATTTGATTTTTAATATTTCAACATTTTGAGTTATCTGTATATAATGAGTATTTATTTTATAAATAGATGAAATCATAATATGCCTCATTTGGTAAGATAGTTTTCATGCTTCATTTTGTATTGAAAAAATTAAATGTTTGAATACAGTGCATTTAGTTTTTAAGTTTTTTGTTGTTGTAACTTTTTATCTTATGATATAGACAGTTAAAATTATTAATTTCAATCAGTATTTGAAATATAAATGTGTAATAATTTTGTTTACTATGTATGCTGTATCATTTTCTTAAGTACAACATTTATTGTTATTAAATTATGGTTACTATAAAATACAACATTAATTGCTTTTGTGATTACGTCACTCAATTTGAAATTAATGCTTTTCAATCCCTATTTCTTTTTATTAAGCTAATGATTGAATGGATAGCATTTTAGCCTTTAGTTCTACGATTTTTGTATGTTTCAATCTTTTTTGTGGGTAAATACATGTTTGGTTTAAAGTTTGTTTAGAATTGTATGTTTTATCAGAATTGTTTGTGATTTAAAAAAATGATTGTATAGTGTTCAACCTAACACTATACAAATGCTATACATATGGCAGTCAAAGCTAAGATTTGACACGAGTAAATTATTTTATTTTTAATATTGGTGAGCAAAAGCCAAGCTTATTCCTAGTATATGTGATATCATGGATTTGGCAATATTTGAAGACACTTGGGATTGCAAAAAAATTGCTATCTGGGCTTCATCTCACAAGTCATTATGGGTGCCAAATGTGCAAAATCAGTAGATTACTGTACTAGAATGGATGTGTTCTGCGATTTTATGATGTATTCCAGCATCCAATAGAAAAAAGATTCTTATGCAGTTTTAGTAACTTTTGAGCTTATGCTGTGTTTTCTTTTTTCTAACTTTATTCTTAAATGGTAGTTTGTGTGAAATTATGCTTATTTTCATACAATTTAAAAGTTAGATGTTATAATTTGTGAAGTTGCTTAGTTTGTAATTTATAGCTTAATTAAATTATTTTCAAAATTGAATTTATATTTTTGAAAACTACTTTTCAAATTTTTTTTTAATATGGACTGTGAGGGAAGTTGATTATATAAGTATTTTTACTTTGTGTTATTATATTTAATTTGCTATTTTATATCATAAATTATGTATAATTTATTAAATATGGTGTAGAAATATTTGAGATATTGTTTCTTGTTTAATTGTATTATTTTATTAATAATGCGTTGTTTTAAGATGGCTGCCAATGCCCAGTTAATTAGAAACCAAAGTTTTCATTAAAATGTATGTTATTGATTAGCAGATATATAGTACAGTTGTTAATACCTACTTATTGTTGCTATATACTGTGTATTTTTAAAGTTTTTATATTCTTTTGATTAACTAAAAGAAAATTAAAAAATTGATTAGGATTATATTTTATTACCAGTTTATGAATAATAATATTAGAGATTTATATTTGCTTTGTAAAATATTTGAACTTAAGTTTTTAGACTTTAGTTTTGTAGTTCTTTCTTTAGTAAATATAATAAAATTTTGATCGTTGAAATCTAAAATAGTACGAGATTGCAGTACTCAAAATGGAGATTGAGCATGATCGGGATTTTGAAAACTTACCATGACGTTTTACCATGGCGTGTTGTTGTTAATTTGTCAAGATTTGATGGGTTATTGCTTTTTAGATATTTTGCATTTGGAAATCTTGTTATTTCATCATGATGACATTTTTGTAAATCACACGAAATGTATTACATTTATTAAGATTTTACCTAGTTTTGTAATTATGATGCTGATTTTCAATGATATCAAATTCATGTTATTAAAGTAATGAATAATTTTAAGAGCACATCTACTTTAATCCAAAAAGATATTTTCTTTAGCTAAAACTTTTACTAAAATATTAAATTTACTGTTTATGTGTGGAAGAGAAAGATTTGAATCCACAATATTTTAAAAATGGCTGTAAGATTTTTCTGTGAAACAATTATTTAATATTGAACTGCAGAATAAAATAATATTTTCTTTAAATTTTTATAAGGTTATTTTTTTATAAATAACAATTTTTTTTTTTTTTTTTTTTGCATTATGCTGAATTTTAAATGATTTTTGTTGATCTTCCATTTAATAAATATTTAATATGTAGTAAACAATTTTTCTTTATTTTAAAAAAATTATGTGTAATGAAAATTCATCTGTTTCTACCTTTATTTTTTACATTAACCTATATTACATAATTTTGATTAGTAAGAAATGCAACTATTAAAGAGTATGTAACTAGAAATTTTATGGAATAATTGAATACATTAAAATTTGTTTTATAAAATTTAATTCTAGAAAATTCCTTTAAAAATGCTTTTTATGTTTTGCTTCATATTTGTAATACTATTCATTCAAATTTTTTAAAAAGTTCTACTTATGAAAATGTTTTTAAAATAAACACTTCATTCTAAAATAAAACAATTCAACTATAAGTTAGCATGCTTAGTAATATTAACATTTTATGAAAAGTTTGTTTATGAAGTATATTTTATGAAAACAAATATTTGATGCGCAATTCATGAAATGCTTTTATGAAATTTGAAACAAATATTTTCTTGGGAATAAAGTTAATGTATTTAAATGTATAATATTATTTCTACATGAAAAAAGTACCTTAAAAAATTATTAAATATTTGTTGAAGTTTTTGTTATTTGGCAAATATACATTTTTGTTTACATAATTATTGTATTGTTATTTTGTTTTTCAAGAAAGTAGTTAAATACAAGTATGCTTGATTATAAAATTTATAACATAAGAATTGAAATTTGAATTTTATTTCACCGGGTAGTTAAATAAGATTGTCTAAGATGATATATATATATATATAATAATTTAATATAATATTAATCTACTTTTGTATCTACTATAATGTTAATCATTGCAATTTTTGCATGCCAAATTACTAGTTGAATGATTAGAGTACGATACTCAGTTCATTGATTTGATTCCCACCTTTATGGTCTAATTACTTTTGTGAATAAATGACTGTTGAGCAACAAACAAACCTAATGATTCCCATTTCAGTTGTGTGTGTTTTTAAAAGTTTATAACCCACTTTATATTGTAATTATTGATTGAGTGAATCCTTTTGTTTCTAATGCCAGCATTAAATAACAATCAAAGTAACACTTTCATCAAAGTTCAAAGAAAGAACTAAATCAATTCTTTCTTTACAAAATGTATTCATGTTTCATTAATTTATAAAATAATGGTTGCAGAGATATTTAACTTCAGATTGTACTGTCATTGCCTTTAGTGAAGAGTTAATTCATCCCCTTGTCTTATTAATAGTTATTACTTTATCATTTTAATTGTCTTATTAGTTTGAATTAATCTATAATAAATTAAGTTTATGATAATTGAACTATAATAAATTTTATTTCAATAAAAATTAGATTTTAATTAGATTTTTTAATTAGATAATTAGATTTTTTATGTGTGGTTAGTATAAAGTTTACTTATTTATTAAAATAATTCATTTGTTATATTACAGCAATTTATTTGATTTTACTAAATTTATTAAATTAATGTACTTTTTTCCAGACATCAAAACATTCTGTAACAGACAGGGGAGTAGATTTCATTCTCAGAAAAGTTGAAAGTGGACCTTATTGGAACAAACTGTTGAAAGATGATAAAAAGGTAATTCTCACATCATTATTCAAAATTTGAAATTGCTATAAGAAAAAAAAATTGTATTAAAAGTTAAGCTATGCTACACATGTATAATTTCAAATGTGTGTTTTTTTTTTTTTTTTGTTTCAAATGTTTTAATTTAAATGAATTAAATGTTAGTAAATAGAATTGTTATAATGATCCCCATGTGTTTAGGAAAATGTGCATTACCATAATTGAAATCTTTTAATTTCTGTTGAGGCTCACAAGATATAATAATCATTTTATTTTAGTTTTCATGTACACTTGATGGCTTTGACTATTAAAAAAATCTATTTTCAATTTTAATTTATCTCTAATGCATTCTTTTTTTCATTTTTATCTTATTGAATTTTTTTATGAAATGCTTAAGTTTGTTAATGTTATTTATCAAAAATTAAAGAACAATTGAAATTATGTGATAAATTATTAATTACCATTATAATTTATTAAGGTTTTGGAATTTTCTAAATGTGGAATAGTTATCATAGTAATTAGATTTTAAAATATATAAAATACATTTTAGTTGTTTTGGTGTATTCTATTGTGAGAACATTTTTCTATATAAATTAACCTGCTTAAAATTATTATATTTGTATCAATTAACTTTGTTTTTTTTAGATTGGAATTCATATTTTTTTTTTTTAATTCACGTCTAGTAGAAGTAGTTATATATGTCTGAAAAATGACATTTCGTTAAATTCTAATATTAGGTATTTCCTTATTTACATTCAGGAGACATTTTAGAAAAATTAAAAAAATTTCTGTATCGTAATATTTTTTAGGAAAGGGATTATTTTGGATTTTCTTATCCAAATATTAATTTGAAAAGTAAATTACAAAATTGTAAAAGTAAAGCCAAAGTTTATATATATTTATATATTTTTAAAAAATGAAGTTAATATAGAATACTTAAAATACTTATTTTGTTTACTATCATTATTGTAACAAATGCTATATCATTTCATTACAATGTTGCATAGGAACATGTTATGATTAAATTAAAATATTTAACAATTAAATTCTCTTGAATGTTTGTTGTAAATATTGTACTATTAAAAATTTTATTTCCTTATTACTAAACTTTTTTATTATATTCCCTCTTCTAGTATCCTTGGCTGAGAATTGATTTCAATCGATGGCGAGATGAAGATGATTCTGATTTAGATTTAAATGATGAATCAGATTTTGAAGAGGTAAGTCAATGTCTTAAACTGAAAAGTAATTTTTAGCTTTCTTCTAACACATTTTTTTTTCATTTAATTATCTTTGTAAGCAAAATGGTAAATTGTTTTTTCAAAACCATATGAATAAAATAATGTTATATTCACACATACAAACTGATTAATTGTATAAATCATTTAAAGTTTTATGTATACTGTAAGAGAAATATGCTTACTTTCTTTTGTATAAAGTAATTTAATAGTCTTAAAAATAGTAACAAATCAAAAATTGTCAATAATAATGTAAATATACATAAGATATGCTGTTTTAATGTAATAAATAATTAACTTCATAAAGTTTCTTTTGTCATCATAAGAATGAACAAAAAAAAAAATTGATTTTAATTTTACTAATCAAATATTTTTGAAATTTTGTGATTTACATCCTATAATATATGTATATATATCCTGTAATACATATATTTAATTATTCAGGCCAGATATTTTTTAAGTTAAAATGAAATGAATGCCATTGTATTTTCTTGAAATTAAATAAATTATCTTTAACTGAATTCAACTGATATAAATTTATAAAGCATTTCTTTTTTCAGTTTACTTACAATGTGTTACCCAGTGTATGAGTATCAAATGAGAATTAATGTGTATATATAATCAAATATTCAAATTTGCTGTTGAATACTTTTAATTTCTATCAGTTCATTCTTATTTGACCTTATTAAAATGGTAATCCATTTTTATAATTATTTTACTTTTTTAACAATATAAATCTAGGAAAATTGCTTTTGATTTTGAAGGGATTTTTCTTATGATAACATGATATTGTCTTAGTATTTTAATTAAACAATTGAAGTGTTTTACATGATACTCTGCTGACCATTGAAAATGCAATAGCAAAGGGGATAAAGCATAATCATAGCTTAATATATTTCAGTGGAATTGTATCAGTTTTAATTGACATTGAAAATAACTTGTGAATTAAAGAAAATCATAAAATTAATTACAAACGTTTATTTTATGTATGGTATACCATTATTTGAAAGATTGCTACATGTGAAACCATTCTTTGAAAGAGGCTTTGGATTTGTTGGAGAAGGCAGTCCATGACTCTTCTATACTAGTAATGTACCACATGTATTAGTGAGGAGTACTACATCCCTGGTTATTATACTTTAACCAATAACCAGGTAATTTGCTTGGCAGTAAATTTGTAGAATAAACAATATAAGTAGTATAATTTAGTAAGCTAAGTCATGGGCATTTAGTGTAAATTGTGAATGGGCATTGTCCTAATGAATACTGCTTTTGTGAAGATATGAAAGTAATGAAAAAAAACAAGCCACAAAATCTATAATTCAGTGCTCCTTGATCATTGAATTGGTAGACATTTTTGCAGTACTGGTCCAACCATTGGATCAATATTGCAGCTGATTTTTAGTCATAGTTAAAACCAACAACCATCCTTAAACCATAATACATTATACAGATTCAGAAGACAACAGATTTGCAGCTTCTCCCCAGGGTGTTTCTAAATTCTGTAAAAATGCATTGTCATGCTGGTAATATACTTATCTAATTCATTTATTGAAGCATTAAATTACTAATATTTAGACTGAAAAGTAATCATAGTAATGGACAACTTGCATATATTCCTCTTTGCTACTATCAATGTCAAAAGACTGAGCACTGAGAATTTTGTGCTAGATTACTTTTATTATAATAAAGTTTGGAATGTATCAGAATGTTAAATCAGTACCATATATAATCATCAGTACCATATATAGATTAAGCATATCCTCATGTGAAGTGGTGCAGACATGAGAACCTAGTCTTGTAATAACTTGTGTTATTGCTTTATCTTGCATCTACCACATTTTCATATTTACACGATTGTTACTTTGTTATATTCAACACAGTGAAGATAAACTAGAATGTTCAATTTCTGAAATCAATAATTTGTGGTTGATCGAAAAAACATGCTCATCTTTTCTTTAACTTTGTTAAGCCTGCTATAATGACTCATGAAAAATATCATATCAGAAAACAATTGATGATTTAGAAAATGTGGAAATTATTTTATAATTTCATATACTAAATATAGATGGTGCTGCAATTATCCATGATGTGTAATAGTAATTTACATTTTTCATTATGTGGTGTATATTGTGTAAATTTCACATGACTCAGATAGTTCTATTTTGGTGTTGCATTTTTGATGGCTAACAGTGTTATATATTCTCTTGAAGAGTTATAAGTGAAGCTTATGGTCAGAAAAGAAGTAATTTATTCTTATTTTAGATGATGAAAAGAATGAGTGGCTTGCAATCAACTAGTAATGACTTAAATGATTTGGTGAGTGGATAGCATTGTTAAAATAATTGCAACCTCTTAAAACCTCATGAGTGGTGTTTTCCTGTTACTTTTTTGAAATGCATCCCTTTGCAATGCATAACTGAAAAAAAAGAAAAAAATCTTTACTAATATGTTAAAAACCTACTAATACTATTCTAATAAATGTAAAAGCTTAAAATTTTTATTGTTTCCCCAATTTTCTTCTTATTAATCATTTTCTATTTTTAATACTAACTTTGTCATTTTGTTTAGTATTATAATGTGGAATTAGTGAAAAATTAACTGCCAAATATCTATTTTACAAAAAATATGGGCATTTTATCTGATGTATTGTGTATAAAATTTGTTTTTTTATTGGATGATGTATTTTTTATTTTTAAAAATCCTATTTTTTCACTGTATATAACCAACATATTTTATTCAATAAAAATTATATTTAAAAGGACAATTATTTATTTACATTTTGAAACTAGTATAAATTTTGAAGTGTTTATAATAAAATGTATATCAATATTTACTTTTTTATGTGAATAATTTTCAAGTAAAATAGCATGTTTGAAGTTTTCTTATAAGCATTGAAAAGAGAGAGAGAGAGTGAAGAAAATTTAAAATTTGTCATAGAAGGTTAAAAATTTTTAAATTTTTTTCTTTCATAACAAGTTAAAAAAAAATGTGTATTTCGAATAATATTAAAATTCAGTTCTTTATAAAATATGAATTGAATATTTTCAAAGTTTATGTGCCAAATAAATTAATTTAATGCTATTACTATACTATATGAAAATCTTAATCATAGTGTTCATTGTGAAGCCAATAACCTACTTTTTATGCTATAGCTCAAACTGCATTATTTTCTATCAGATACTATATTATGTTTATTAACTTTTTGAATTCATTTAGATTGCCTTAATATTTTTTTTTTCTAATATTCTGTAATTCAAGTGGTGGAAATGTTTTGCAATATAATTAAAATTGCTAGTATTTTTGACAAAAGAAAAAAAAAACGAACTGGAAATTAAATAATTTATTTTAATATTTCAGGAATTGTTTGTAAACCAATAAAAATCAAGAGGTGTTTTGGGGATGTTATAAAAATTTCCTGTTCTATATTCACACACTAAGCATTTAGATAGAAATTTTTTTAATTGCTTGCTTTGAATAAAGTATCCCAAATTGTTTTATGGCCTAGCATGTACAACTTCAGAGTGCCATCAAAAATAGTGTGTGAGAGTGTATTTCAAAGGAAATTTGAATGTAAATCAGGAAAAGCAAGAGATTTTTCATTATTTGCAGAAGGGCTTATTGTTCATGCTCTATAAACAGGCTTCTCTTTCTCTCTGATCTCTTTTGCAAAGACAGCAAATTTCACTGGGTTCCTAAAATCAATTTACTCAAAACTTTGAACATAATCCAGCAAGGGCTATGAAATCATTTTCTGTTGGATTCCAAATCATGTAGGTCTAGAGAGAAATGAAAAAAAGAAGATGCAGCCGCTAAAGCTGCATCGTCTTAACTCCATTCATCTGTCCCTGTTTTTGACGTGAGAAGGTTGTAAAAAGATTTGTTAACTCTGGCATTAGTTATGGAGTATGCAGGTTACAAACAAATTACATTCCATCATTAGTTTTACCATTATGAAGTGCCGATGTTCGATTAACTCACCTTTGTATCAGACACACAGGTTTCACACTGAATTTGTTTCTAAGTGAACTAAATCCATGGTGTAAAACGATGATGAACCATATACTGTCTTCCATATTTTAATTTCATGTCCAAATTTTAGCCTTTTTCGTTTTACCTTCTTTGAAACAGATATTTTAATTATGTATGATTTGGTTGGGGAGTCACTCCACAGAAACCTTTTTGTTTTTTTGAAGGCAATTGGTTTTATTCATTTTATTTAACTTTTATTATTTACATTTCATAATTTATAGTAATTTTAATTAAAATTTATACATATATTTTTGTGTTTTTAACTTTTTAAACATTGAGCTTTGGTTTTTCTATCTTTAAAATTAATTTTTTGCACAGCTTGTCCCTTTTGGACCTTGCGCCATAAAACCCAACTGAACAATCAACCTTGAACATAATCCAATCCTCATTTAAAAGACAAACTGCAATTCAAGCATGATTTTCCCGAAACCTGATCAGCATGATCTCTGACAAATTGTATAACAGAAACTTTACTGTGCTTCAAATGAAGAGAATTGTCAATCAAGGCTCTTCTCAATAGATTTTAATTTGAACCATGCATAGAGAATCACAGAAGATAGAACTACATAATTGGGTGCCCGTGAGAAAACTCATTTCTGCTCGAATTGCAAAAATTCACTTTCAGTAGCATTGGGAAAGAAAACATTAAACATTTGAGGGTTGGAAATAGGTGATGCTGTCAGATTACAATTATTACATTTTCTCCTAGTATACACTGATAAAACCAAATTTGGCAAATCTACAAAATACTAAATCCATCTTTCCTTACTCTCAATATGCAAGTTTTCAGTGTGCAAGCCTCATATGGCTCATATAAGTAGTACTTTTGTATTGATTGAAGGCAAGCAGATATCATGAGTATATCTAGATAAACTGGAATATCAAGTGACTCTGTAATATTACATCTTAAATAAATTGGAAACTGACTATGGAGAATAAATAAAATATGCATCATGTCTGAAGTGTTGAATTTTAGTTTGCTGAACATTACTATTCCAGTACCTTCCCTGGTCACTGAATAGCCAAACTCTTAACAACATGAAGTGTGTTTGGTATATGAAAGTACTCTCCTTTTTTATTATTTTTATTTTGCGCTAATTTACAAGATCTAAAATAATGCATAGACAAACATAGTATTCTCCAGATATAAATGCATTTTCATAAATAATGTTGGCTTAATGAACAAATGAATAAGTACTATGATCTTCTTAAAAGGTGTTTTCATAAATTATTGATCTGGTCTTTCTAATTCATTAGCCAATGTGTGTGCATCCATATTGTTTCTGATCCTATCCCCCTAATCCTCACAAAATCAAAATACAGTAGTATATTCTCAAGGAAATTCTCCTTTGTAAATATTAGACGTGAAAGTGTTGGTTAGTCTGGTTAACCCTGGTGTGACAACAGGTAGGACAGAGGTTACCTAGAAGAAATAGAGCTCATGGTAAAGGATAAGCAGGGCAGCTTCTCTTGGTCAAGATATGATGCACCAGAGGGTAGAAGACTGACTTAATACCATTGCCTGTTAGTGTTAGCTGGGAAAAATGGAGTGGTCTTTACACTTAGGGTATTCTTATCACAAGTGAGAAACCTTCTACATACATCACCCACTTATCCCAAGAACACCCCCTTGCCACAATGAGGCCATTAACAGGACTTATTCATTTACTTAATTATTGAAGAGGTGTTAAAAGTATTGTTGTTTTACTATGCATTTCGATTTCTGATATAATATTTGAAAATATATACATATATATATATATATATATATATATATATATATATATATATATATCTTCATTGCATTTGTGACATGAAAATTTAATTTAATAAATGCTTAAAAGAATAAATTATTATTGTGTATTCAAGGCAAGAATTCTAAAATCTTGAATGTAACTTCTTATAAATTACTTCAAGCTTGTTTTAATAGTTGAAATATTATAGACAAAAGTACTGTTTTTGAAAAAATCTGATTAAATTACTAAAACTAATTTTATTGTAGCATTATATATGGAAACTTTTTATGAGAATGATAATGTTCATCACAGCAATTAATTTCAAGGAATTATTTGGAGCATTTTTGAATGCAATTTGAAAGTTATTATTTTCATTAAAAGAAAATTTTTATAATGTTATAAATGCAGCTATATTCCAAATATCATACTTTGTAAGAAATAGTTTAGCAATTTCATACAATAGATTTAATGATTCTTCCCAATTTTAGGCATTTGAAATTTCTTTTTATTAATGGCATGTGTATTTTGAAATAATATTCTAACATTTTCATATTAAATAATTTGCCCTTTTTTTCAAATAGGAAACTGACTCTGAAGATGAAGCTTGATTTTATAAGAACATTTCCCATCTGTTACATATATTTTCATGTACTTAATATTTCTTTAGTCATATTATATATAAAATAAAATTATATGTATACATAACTGAGATTTGATTAGTTGTTTAAGTATACTATTCATATTATGTATTCTATAATTTTTGTATTTCAAACCAATATTATTTATTTCTTAAAAAGTTGATGTATATCAGTTTGAATTTCATGTAATTTATATGATGAGATTTTTGAGAAAAATTCAATTATAATTTAATATTTTTTATTACTTATATTTCGCTTTTATAAAATGAAAATGTATTTTAAAAAAGTTTTTATACTTTAATTCCCATAAATGTAAAGAAAAAGTTTATAAGTAAAATAAATTAAAAATTGTTATTGTTCCTGTTTTATATGCAGAAGTTGAATGAAATTTTTGATGTTTGACCTTTTAAATATTATACTATTCAATTTATTTCATTTGTAGAAAACTTATTACTTAAATTTCTATTCATCCATGCTTTTGTTTGCTGTAATATTGTTACATTTAAAAAAGTTTTCCTTGAAGAACTATCATCATTTATTTTAAATTATTGAAATGTTAATGTACAATAATAACTTGATGAGATTTTATAAATTTGTACTATGATCTTATTGATTTAATGTATTGTTCTCTTTTTTTATATGAACACTGTTATCACTGTGAATTTAACATTAAAGCAGAGAATAAAAGTCTTGTTAAAAATTGAAATAGTATTTATAATATAATAGTATAATAAACCAAAAAAAAAAGGAAATTGACTGGATAATTTTACTATAAAATTATAAATATTTTATCAGTAGATTTATGTAAAATATATTAAATGTTTTAATTAGATAATATTACTTTTATCACGTGCAAAGAAACTTTTAAGAAATTTGTCATAATTGTAGGTTGTTTTAGTCAAAAATATTTTTGTTGTTATTGTGTAACTTGAATCTTATATATTAATGTAGTTTCAAGATTTGATTTAAATCATTGCTGAACAATTGGAAATGTTATACAATGTTTTCTGCATATAGCTTTGTTTGGGTAGCTTCTTTGGATTTACCAAATACCCTCATTTATGATATAGAAATGTAGTTCATTATTTATGAATTTTCTTGAAGATGATACTTGGCAGAATTTTGAAACCCTCAAAATTATCCTTGGTTATTAAACTGTAAACTGATTTCCCACCTAATGCTGTAAGACACATGAATCAAAATCATCTCAAATCTGTGAAGAGTATTTGTAGAAAATTGGAGTTGAAGTAAAAGAAATAAAAGCTTTTTTGAAATTTGAAAATAAAAAAAGGAGAATTTTTTGAAATCCCTTACTATTCAACTAAAAAGACAATTTGAAGTTTCATATGCATAACATAGTATTTTATTAGAAAGGCACAGAATCACTTAGTGTATAATGTTGTGTTTTATCATTGGCCAATCTATATTCCTGTGCATCATAGATCTTGTGGAGTTGGCTGCATGCTGCCCTTCATTTGAACAGTTTATGGGATCAGTTTCCTCCTAAAGTTATTATGATTTGGAATACACTTAAAACTCTGCATTTATAAGGTTGTGAAACTTTTGTTTTATTTCAATTTTTGATTAGTTGAAAAAATAATCGTCATTGCTTCTTGGATCATGCATATTTTCATTGCATTGTACTTTCATGTTTTATTAATTACATGCAATTGAAGGCAAAATGTTTAAATTTTCTTCAAATGTTTGCAAACTCATCCTACTTAGTTATGTTCCAATTTATTTAAGTTCGGACTTTAGCAGTTTTAAATTACTTATAAAGAATGACTGCCATTTCTGCTCTCTCAAAACCTCTTAAAATGGACAACTGCTTATCGTTTTGGATCACAATTGAATGATGGAGCGATTCTTGAACTTATTCTCTTCTCAGAATTTTCATGTAAAAAAATAATAAATAAAATGTTAAGGTGAATATTTAGCATTCATTTCCCCTTTCAGCTCAAGTCTGTATGCAACTTCCATCATATTAAAGTAGTAGGTTATTACTGTAGTAGGTTGTACTTAGTTCAAACAGAAAGCCATTCTCTATCTAAGCCTAGAACAAAAATACTTTAGAATCTTTAATAAAGTGTACATTTTTTTAACAGTAATATAAATAATAGTATCAATTAATTATTTTATTCATATGATAAAAAGTTATTTTTTCTGGCATAATTACCCAATTAATTGAAAATTAAAGAAATCTGTTTAAAACACTTCCGAATTAGCTGCCAACTCACTGTCTGACACCTGATTTAACTAGCAATGGACCATTTATTAGATGCATCCATCAAATTAATTTTTGGCACAAGTTTAAAATTAGAAACTTGTGGCATTTGTTTAATAAATGAGACATTTAAATTCTAAAAAAAAATTTTAAAAGAAAAAACCTTAATAAACAGTGAATTTAAATAGAAATTACTTACATTTTTGATGTGATGTTTAAAGAGTTTATTTAAGCAGTTGATGAAGGTAAAAATGCATGTCTAATTTTGCCTACTTCCGGATTTTGGCTCTGAATTGAGTGTATCAAGTAAAAGACATTGAATTATGCATTTTTTTCCCTCATACAATAATGAATTATATTTCTTGAAATTTAGAGACAAATGTATTTGTTCTATTAAAATACCATTTCAGTGTCAAAACATTAAATAAAAACTTTACTTGACAGTATTTCGGTATGAACTAACATTTGAAATCTGAAATAAAAAAATTGGACTAGTTGGAATAAAATTGTTTTCCTCAACAATCAATTTTCAATAGATTTTTAAGATCTAAAAAATGAAACCTGTCTGTTGTCAGTAAAGTTTCTTTTGTACTTGCAATAAAGAAAGTTTTCAGGAGGCTGATTTAAAAGAAAAATTTGTCATTTGTTCTGGTTACTTATTTCATTATTCAACGAATATGAGATCATGTCAGCATTGCAAGAATTACAGTTGTCGGATAATGCTACTATCAAAAGACATTAGCATTTTCAAAATATGCTAACTCAGATAAAGAGGTACCTAGAAATAGGAGTAGTTGGCATCGCAATTTGAAATGTCAAACATAATAATTACAGGGATAATGTTTTGAATGGTTTTTCTATAAAAAATTTTTTTTGAAATGTACTAGTCGTTTAAGGACTAATAATAAAAAAAAAAATATCTAAAATATTTATTACATGTAAAGTCAGTAGATATCTTTTCTTAAAACTCTTAAGATGATCAGTAATGAAATATTGTGAATTCTTAGTAAGCCAATTAATTTATCGCAACTGTATAAACGATTAACTATTTTAAAACTAGACAAACATTAAAGGTTTTCTCAAGACAAACAGTAGAGTATATTTCCATTGTTTGTCTTGAGGAAACTTTGAGAACAGTTTCTGCCAATTTGTCTTTCTAATGTATGTTGTTTAAATAATACATTCTTAACAGGAAGAGCCGGGAGAAATTTACCAACTTTGGCTTCCTAAATACTTTGATATTAACACGAAGTAGTTAAATACTGCGAATTCATAATACTTAACCGCCATTGGAAATGAATATCTCTTGTTACTGTTACAACCACCACAATCCAGGCTGATTGGCGGAATCTATTTTTGTGATAGACATTAAATGAAAGTTTTTGGTGTACAATATTGCCCTTTGGATGAGTTTTGCGTATTACAAATATAATTCAACTCAATTTACAATACTTCTTTGCAACAATTTTCCCAAGGTTTTGTTTGAATATTCTGATTTTAATCTATTTACTGCTGTACAATTTTTTTTTTAAATGCAGAGTTTTAGCTAGATAAGTAAATTTAATTAAAATAAATTTTCACAAAAATCAAAAGTTTTGAATTTATAAACCCAGTGCCAGTGGATATGAATTTTCTGTGACTCAATGAAGAATCAAATTATTTAAATTTTGAAATGCAGGAAAAATCAAACATGTCTTTTATAAGATCTATAAACTCGCTTAATCTAAACTACTATTGTGGATATCACATAATAAAACTGCTTATGTGTGTGTGCATTTTCCAAATGTGAATTATTTTTTTAAACTTTTGCCATTTAGAGATGAAAGACAAAATTTGACTGGAAGACATAAATTATGACGAAAAACCCAGAGGTGTATAGATTGGTTGATCATTTAAATTTCACCAAAAGCTTTATAATTTAAAAAAATTGTTAAAGATTTTCTGTAAACAAAATGAAATCGATGATTATTGCATGATCACCATTCTTCATATATTACAGATGTTTCAAAAATTATACAGTTTGTGTTCTGTGTGGTATACATATTCATTCAGAAACAAAACTCTATTTGAATTGGATTTTTATCACTATATATATACAGTGAGAGATTCCTAAATTATTTTTTCAAATTAAGGGAAATAATAGTAAATTATTTTCTTGTATATAATCCGCAGTTTTTTTTTGGCGAATAGTCAAAAATTTATGCGGCTGATACTATGGGTACCACATAATTTTAAAAAATGCATAGTATGATTAAAAATAAAATAAATTGTACAGAAAAAAATATTTATGCAAAAAAGATCTCTTTGGATCCACTTTACAGCAAAGTGCGATAAACTGAGATGAAAGCACGAAATCGGTCAAGAGCGAGAATTCCAAGATGATTCTAGTAAAACACCGATTTTCAATCTTTAATAACTTTTAAAACAAAGTTAGACGTATAAAAATAAAATATATTTGTTTCGTTAGTAATTAAATAAAAGAAATGGAATATTTTCGAACTGCGCATTGGATATATTTTTTTCTTTTGTACCTTGCATGCTTTGTTTTTCACCTTTTATTAACACATTTGTTGCCATTTTTTTATTTCTCTTCCTTATAGTTTTCAATGCTTAACTTAAGCTTCCACGTGACGATACATGCATTTCAATATTTTCGGAATGAAACAGCTCAGATATAGGCAGAACGCGAAATGACGTTAGCCAATTGCAACTATAATATCTTTCCTAGAAGCAGTATTCGTTTTTGAACGTAATCAAACAAAGCTGATTATTGCTGGAAAAAGTCAAAAGAGAAGTGGCGCATCGATTATTTTATGAAATATTAACGACATTTCTAAATAAACTTTATTTTAAGCTTTTTCTGTTGGAAAATGTTTTCCAGATTATCCGCTACGGCATATAATACGCACAACGAAATTCAAAACTTTTTTTAACATATTAGGTTGGAGAAAAATAAATCCATTATTTTTACGTGAACTTTTTGTAACTTATTTCAGATTCGATTTGTAAAAAGGTTTACAACAGTTTTCATGTAGATTTTTAGGTCGTGTGCGAAGCTACGACTGCTGACATGCTGTCAAGCTTCATAATTTTTGATATTTTATGGACATTCTCGACGATGTTGTATCCATGCGAGGTGCATCTTTAGTATCCAAATACCCAAACGGAATCGACGAAACAAAAATTGTACGTAACTGGTTGTTATAGTCTTTTATAGGACGATAAACACCTTTCACAATTTTAGCCACCCGGCTATCTTTTTCGCCGTTACAAGAGAAAAACGAAAATGTATCGAATTTTCTGTTCGTTATCTTCCATTTTTGAAACCTTGTACTCGTAACTTAATTAATCAAACAAAAAACCGCAAGAGGATATTTTAGTGTCAAATGTCCCCTTTCCAACGAAAATAAATCTGAAATTGTTTGATAGATACCTCACGAGATAGCGATCACTACAGACGTCTACCGAAAAAATAATGGATAACTTTTGCCCCAACCTAATATAATCAGCTTATTATATACAAGAAAATACGATTTTTTTCCTGGCGAGCAATAACTACGAAAGAACAAAGAGTCATGTTCTACTCTGAGAGGTATAAAAGAAGAGAAAATCATCAAACGAGAATAAATTGCTTGGATGGTCAAAGAGAATTACGTCACTGCCGACGTGCTATACCCACGAAGTGATGGCTTCAATTCCTTTTGAGCACTCTGGCTGTCTTGACTCAACATGACCCTGGATCAATGTTGCTTATACTTTTCAATGTCTTGCTGTGTTGTCTGGGATAGCAAGTGGTCAATCAATACAAGTCGTCTCATTTTACATGTTCTTATATAGTGTATTTTCTAAAACAGAAGAATTAATAATTTCTATTTATCAAGATTTTACAATGAGGCATTTTCTTTAAACGTCTGGGTAGGTAAACTGTGATTATCTGGTAGGCCTTTATGAGATGCCAGACCATTAGTCCGACGCTACAAACCGTATCTCAGAACAGTACTCGTTTATTGCAGTCTGTTCCAAGCTCCCTTCAGAAAGACTCAAACCTTATGCGCGATATAGCCGTTGTACATTTTTCCATAACTTTTGAATGCAACATATTCCTTAAGATTGATAGGATGTGTCAGATCTGACTCGACCAGTGAACTCATCTTTCGAGAGAGCGCCCCATTTCCTTCACTGGTGTCAACTGGGCAACGAGAGGCGTTATCGGATTATTAGAGATTAATAAAAATAATGCAATTCATAACTTGAAAAGCGAGAAATATTTTATTAATCAAAAATTAATTGAACTGTTTAACTGGTTTTATATATTTAAAATATTTTGTATTACAAAATATATAAATAAAGCGTATTTTTTAAAATTACCAGAAGTGAAACAATAATGGTAGTAGCCGCTAAAATGATAAATTTTAAAAATATATGAAAAAAAAAATGGGATTATATATTAAAAGATATTACAAAATATAACCGCAGATTTATATAATCTAACGGAGTAAGTACATAATCGAGTAACATTACTATGACTGCTACTAATTTCAAGACATACATAAGTGTAGATGAAATGGAAATATGGCTAGTTGTTTCGTTTGGTTCCTAAACCATGAACATCTACCATCTTGGAGCACATTCTTCGCAAATATTATGCATAATCTCATCTTATATTAAATAGTATTAATAAAAAATTTAAAAAAAGATAATTATAGGCAAAAAATGCAGCATTGATCAGATTTCAGTCCTGCTGGTGTGGCGTGGTTGTGAAGAGGAAGGTGCCAGCTCAGGTGTGATGTGATCATCTGACAGTGGTTCAAAATTATGAGATCCTTCGTGATAGGCGAATATTACAAATCTGTCAGCCTTAGGTACAGTCTAGGATTAACCAGCACCACAATGTTATGTTACTCTGAGATTAAGATGTTTTACTTCTATATTTTTTGTTATTCAATAAATTTTATTAAAATAAAACTAAAAGAGAAGGTGAAGTTATTTCTGTTCTGATTTTGTCATTTCTGCAATATCCATTGTAAATTTATTAATAAATCACTTTCGAATCAAATCAGACATATTTAGAACTAATTATAATCATTGCATCTTTGATATTTAAATTACGCAAAAACGCTTTTCAACATTTTCACATAATCGAAAATCTTTTATTTTAGTACATTTAAACAAATCACTGAAATTGTTTTTTTCTCATTTCTAAATTTGATTTATTATTACTGTACGCAAAGGCTGTGTATTTTAGAATTCTTTTTGAATGCTATGCAAAATAAGAAAATAAAAATTTTAACTTCATAATCCCTTTCGATTCTCGTCAAATGCCATATCTAAGCAGAGAGATTTTCGTAGATTTTTTTCCCCCAAGTTGGCTATTTCTAGAGCCAATTTGAGGAACAGTAGGGGAAGGGAGGACAAGCAATCTTTATTCAAACTGAAAATGTGCTTGTGGGACACAGGTGTTGCCTGGTTTTCTCATTTCGTCCTTTCGTTCTTTACCAATAGTCCAAGAACTCATTGGTACTACTGAAAGTGATTCCAGCGAAAGCAAGTTTATATTCAAAATTTATTCTAGGAAATTCTTGATTCTTCAGTAGGTATTGGCTATATGTTTCGATAAAGCAAGAATTTGTAATTTTTAAGCACAACATTCAAAAGTATTCTGAAATTAGCTTGAATATAGGGTGAAATATTCTAATGAATTAAATCAAGCATTTATAGATTACATTATAAAAATTCGTACATAACTTAGTTTAATAATAAATATTGATATCAGAAAGATTAGCCTTGACGATAAAAATTGCATATATGTTATTCTCATTGCTGTCCATATCCATTGCTATAAACATATATTATTTTAATTGCTTTATTATTATATTACAATTAATAATCGTTATAATAATAGAATTTGGAGACATTTTAGCCCACTAACAATGGATTGGAAAATTCAATAGAATCGAAAGGATTTCTCAGTAACTATCAGTTTACTTTCGGCCACATTCTATAGTTTGCCATTTAATAGCCTTTTTTTTGCTCACGTGGACTAATTAGACGTGAACTACATTTTTAAGTGAGTTTCAAACCATTACGCACATTTAAATCAAAGGCTGGATTTGAATCCACTAACTGCTAAACTGAAGGCCAATGCATTAACCATTTGGCTGCCAGTTTGGTTCGCCATGTATAAGATTATACTTCAGACTATTAAATCGTGAATATTCTCATGATGCATTGGATGCTAGTAATTTTGTTTGAGACATAATGATTCCTTTCTAAATTATAGCATTTAGTTTCAATATCAAGAGTAGCTTCAATGTTATTTTATTATTTTTTTCTGAAATAAAAATTTTTTCTTTCTTATAAACAATAATTAGAAAGAACAATTCATTTTCTTTGAAATATTACATTCAATTAGATTTTTTTAATATCTTGTTATAGTTTTATAATGATCAATTGTTGTTGACTGAAAGACAGAAATGAAACCTTTTTAACTGATAGTTCTTAAGTGTTTAAACTGTCATTGATTCATGCTAACTTATAATACTTTAATATGAGAATTTATATTCAAAACCATCACAAGTTTTCTCCGGAGAGTAGCATTCACAGGTGTATTTGAAGGCAAACATGATCACTACAGAGAAGGCATTATCAAAAGAATGTTTCTGTTCATTAATAAGAAACTAACAGATATGTTTCACATTTACATATGAACGGGACATAAAGTTTACAAGCCTCGTATTTGACGAGAATATTTCCGATACATATATTTGTCGAGTCACAAATTACCCATTAAATTTTGTGAAAGACATTGTAAATTTTGAGCTTCTCAAGATAGAAATTTCCAATTTTCGGCAATGTATGACACAAACAAGTTCCCCTGGAGAAAGTTTTACTATAGGAAGTTGTGATAAATTTAGGAGCAAATATTAGAATAATCGATTACGGCAGTGCTTTTTTCAGGAATACATGCTTATTTCTATTACATCCAAGGAATAAACATTCATTCCTTAATATCATTTTACTAATGACAGTTCTCTTTCTTTTCGTGTCTGACAAATTGGTGCATTAATTTTCTATTTTATTATCTTTCTTGTGTTAAATTTATTCAGAATACTTTGATAAACTTATTGAATTACTAAGAGATATTTTGACATCTAGAAACTCATGTTTTCATTCAATGAATATTATAAGTGCTTGGAAAAGGGAATATTTTAGGAATTTATACAGATGAAGTATTATTTTAATCCTACTTCATTGAACATTGCTACTTTTGAACCAATAAAGTCATACTTTTTGAGTATGATATACAAAATATTTAAATATATACTATGCTTTATTTTCCACTATTTCCTTGCAGGTTAGTAAATATATTCTTTCCTAGGTATGAGATATCTGTTTTAGAAGGTACCGTATAGAAAGTGATATTTTGTAAATCATTCGGTGCATTTTGATGAATGATGATAATAAATATATAACATTCATTTATGAAGCTTATAAGCATAAGGAGAACATTAATTAATGATATCTGTGTGGTAAACATAATATTTAAATAAAGTTATTCATACCTAAAACAAATAGTTTTTCTTACAGAGTCTAATAAATACAAGGTTTGCTCCAGTAATCAAGTATAATATTTAATTTCTCCTAGTTGAGTATGTTTATGCATGCATGGAAAAAAAATATAAGTAAATGTGCCTGCCACTTCTCAGTTTCACTTTTTCTGTAGTTGCTTATGTCATTTGTGTTTTTGGGGAAGAGAAACAACGCATATATATGCGCGAATAATTCTGAGAATGTTTCTTAAATTTTTCTTTCTACCCCATTCATTTACCGTTGCTGCTATCTCGTGGACTTTCGGATGTCTGGTACAACTTCACACAACCGTGAAATGGAGTTGTGGACAAGATGCAGTAAAGATGTGGAAAGAAAGCAGTGCGTATGTATTTGTTTTCAGATATTCTTCCGCGGGAAGGGATAACTCTTTGAAATACGCCGTCGTGCTACTCCAAGCGGCAGTTTCGAGAAGTTCGTACTTGAGCGAAAATGAATTCGAGCGTGATTTGTTATCTTTTTACCGAGTCAGCACAAGCGTCGCCATGTTTGGTCTGTGTACAAAAACTTACAAAGCTTAAAAATGTACTACATTTGAAAATAAGTTGCTTACAGATATTGTATTTAAGAATAAATCATTACTTTCATATACTATAACGACAAGTTAATTGTTGTTTACTCAGTTACCATAAGCGGCAATATATATATATATATAT
>JAPDSC010039849.1:0-11041 GCA_026290005.1 Latrodectus geometricus
TTTTTTTATATAGTAATATACTAACAAAAGAAGACATGGTTGCAATTTATACTTATATAAATATGTACGTAATTAAATTTTCTATGTTTTTTAGAAATTTAAATCAATAAAAGATTTATTTTTTAATAATTTTATTATAAACTTTGGTCTAAAACATACGCACTTAGAATTTCGGAAAATTATTCTTTCTAATTAGCTATCTTTATTAGTAAACTTAAAATATTTTTAATGAGAAACTAATATTAATATCAACAAATAACAAAAATGCCAAATAAATGGTATGAAACATTTTCATTTTCTGGCTGTCTAAAATATATATTTTATGGCAAAACTAAAAATTATAATGTAATCATTTCAAAAATAAATTGCTTGAATGCGAAACTACTTTTTACAAAATGTATGTAACTCCAATATTGTGTGTGAATTAAGACTAATAGTACATACAATTTTCGAAAATTAGAAAAAGAATGAATGATAAGTTGATGCCTGAACTGCCTTTCCATTTTCTGAATGTGAGCAAAGATACAATTCCTATGGTTTACGTATTAACTTGTACTGCTTTTAAAATTCGTAATTTATTTCGAAATATAACGAGAAACAACGTCGATATGCTTGATTAATAAGATTGTTTTAATTTCTGGAAGTTAACTTTCTATTCCTACAAAAATCATTGATAGAAACTATAAGTCAAAGCCATTTTATAAAAAAAAAAGTTATTGAAAAACAAATAAATTACATTTTTCCCCATTGAAACAGATAAGAAATTCAACTTTTTATCTATTATAAAAGTGTAGTACTTGGAGATAAACGTAATTATTTTGTTTTCTCAAGAAGCCCTCACCCCATTTAAAGCAAGTTGAATTGAAATTAAATCCAGAAAAATAAAATAATAAATATATTTTCAATGTACTTTTTGTTTTTAATTTAATTTGAATATTTATAATTATTTTTTAACATTTAATGAGTAATAATAATAGCAAAATTGCTCAATTTGGTTGTGCATCTGCATAGTATTTTATTACACAGAAAGCTGAACTCTAAAAGCAAATAAAATAATTATTTCTTATCAGAATCTCCGAGCAACTTATTCTCCCTCAATGCTTGATACATCAGCAACCGACATTTCCCGAGTGAGATTTCAGAAGTAGGGATGGGAAGAAATACTTGTAATCAGTATTTTGTAATCGATATTTTAATGTAACAACCTGTAATCATTACTTTTTTTCCCAAATACTTGTTACTTCCTGTTGCAAAGTTGATGGGAGTCCAGATATGTTTCAAATACGTGCCGAGCGAGTCGTACGTGCTTATTACAAAGTAACAAGGGTTGTTACAAAGTAACAAGCAGGTACTGATTACTTTGTACTTGCTTGTTCCAAAGTAATCAGGAACAACCACGTACTGATTACTTTGTACTCGCTTGTTCCAAAGTAATCAGGAACAACCACGTACTGGCTTGTTCCAAAGTAATAAGGTACAATCGCGTACTTGCTTGTTACAAAGTAATAGTACAACCGCGTACTTGCTTGTTCCAAAGTAATAAGGAACAAGCGCGTACTCGCTTGTTCCAAAATATTCAGTGTAATTAGAGTCTCTTTCTATAGGAGGGAGGATGGATAGGAGAAGGGAAATTACAGCTGGTTTAACTGGAAAATAGATGAGGGATTCTTTGAAATTGGAAGAAATCGCTTAAGTAGGAGAGGGGAGCGTAATGAATAAAATAAATTCGTTTTAATATTTTATTAATAATTTATATAGTTATTAATAATAATTACATTATTTATATAAACTATAATTTATTAAAATAAAATTTTAAATTTTTATGATAAAAAATAATTTAATAAATTTCAATAAAAAAAAATCGAGTTGCGAGAAATAAAAATAATAGATGCGCTTGAATGAAATAAGCATTTCGTTCATTCATTTTGATTAATGAAATAAATGAGTTGGGAAAGTTAGTAATCGTGGTGCATTTATTTAGTGATTATCATTTTTTGTCAAATATATCACGTTTTTATTATTTATTATTATTTTAAGATTTTAATTTCTTTATTTTTAATTAAATTTTTAAAACGTGGTTTTTGTATCCAAAATTCTTCTAATAACTTGAAAAAAAAAATGAATGGGATTTTTTAACTATATTTCAGTTTTAAAGATAATTTTATAATATATTTTACATTAATAATATAGCAACAGTTTTTTACATTAACAAATAATTTATTAACAAACAAATAATTAATTAATATTTTTAATTAAATTCAATTTAATTCATTAAGAAGTTATATTTTGAATTTCAATTAAAAATTAATTAATTTTATACAATTAATTTTTAATTTCAATGTTTGTATTAGAAAAGTCTAATTTTAAATTGAAAAATTTTTATTTGATCATTTGAACATGTGCGAAAATGTTTTTATACTAAGGTATAATAAGTATATTAATAAATATCAATTATTATACTCCAAATACTGCTTACAATATTTTGATATCGCAAACAAAACGCTGCATAGACTTATTGATATTTCCTGAATTTTATAATTTCAAACTACATCGAACTTTAAAATTATTTTATTATTTTTAATTAAGAATGTAAATATGAATTGTGAAAGTTTTAATTTAAATCCTGGAGTTAATTGGCTAACAAAAAATAATATATTTTGTATTGAAATTTGTCATAAATTTCTGGACAAAATATAATATAATTCTATTTAAATAAATGAACTGAAATTTCTTACAAGCTATGATTTTAATAAAAATTTAAAACAATAAAAAAATGTTTGAAATTTTTATAACCTTATTAGATAATAAAAGAAAATTTGAATTAACATGTATGATTCTTTTACTATAATATAATTACATTACATATTTAAAAAATTATAAGCATGACAGTGTTGCCCAATATGCGACAATTTTGCTTGAAAATGTTAATGTTGAAATGAAATTTTTATTTCCGAAGAACCTGGTTTATCTAACACATAAAATATATACAAATAAATGTTTTTTATAAGAAAAACTACAATTTATTATAATATCACAAATATTAATATAATTGCTTTGTTAATGTTTAAAAATATAAAAAAAATTGAAAATTTTGTTTTTTTAATTAGTTTCTGTATTTTTCTAAGCAGTTTTCGACAAAAAGTAATAATTTTTATTTCTAATAAATAAAAAATATCTTTGTCATTGGTTAATCTTTTCATACAACAATCATTCACAAATTATTTACCATTTAATTTTAAAATTTTATTTATTTCATTAAAAAATTTTACTAAATATAAATAAAAATTAAGCTGATTTATTAGAAAAGTAGGAATTATTTTCTTGTTTTATCTAATTTTATATTTTAAGTAACATTGGAAATTGGTAGAAATTACTATTGAGTAATTTGAAGATTTAATTTTGATGAATATAAATATTTAAATTCTGAAAATAAATAACGAAATATTGAATGAAAAATGTTTATGAAAAAGTTGGAAATTTTTCACAGAAAAACTGTTTTTGGAGAAAATTTAGATTTATCCGCATAATATGCTATAAATTAAAGCGTGATGCAGAGAAATATAAATTAAAGGATTCTAAGAAAACACATAAAATTACAACTAATGAAATGTAAGCCACATAAAAATTATGTTTCTTGTAGATTATCACATAAACACCTATTATTTGAGTTAATATTTATTTATAAATGGTAATAATTTAAATTAATGCTAATTATAATAATTAATTTAAAAAATTTCATTAAATATTATATATTTAATAGTTTATTTTTATTAATTATTAATTCATTTATTATTAATTTAATTTTTAATTAATTTATTTAGTAAATTAATGAAAACTTTGTAAGTGTTTTTTAATCCGATAGATGGCAGCACATAAAATATAACAAGTACAAAATGTAATCGGTAAAATACTTGTTACAAGAAAAGTAACTATGTCCCATCCTGAATCAGAAGCTTGTAAACTAGCCCCAGCCATGTGATTTATTGACATACAGTTCCAGGAAGAAAAACCCTGAGGGGATTCCGGACCCTGGAAAGTGGACAAACAGCCTTCAAGGCAACCTGACCACATGTGCGGAGAAAATCTGCGTGGAAACAGGCTGGGGGGGAGGGTTAATGATCACCTTACCCCCCTACAGTTAAGTAATCTCCGGTTCATACCCCTTTTTCACCCCTATTGAGTTAAGAACTAACTTTTCTTTGTAAAAGGGTGCTTTGTAAGTACTAGTGTCTCGAGGTAGAGTCCATAGCCGGGCTCCAGATGGGAATTCTAACGCATGCGCACTTGAAGAAAGTGGTGGTAATAATTTGGCGGTATACAATGTGAACATTTAGTTTTAGCAACCCTGTTTGCTTAATTATGGAGCCGAGTTTCGGGGCTCTATCAGAGAAATGAATTTCGCTGCCCACTGAGATTTATCTTTCCTGTTACTTATTATATATTTCCTTCTTATTTCTGTATTTTAATAAAGATATTATAAACTTTGTGTCATGAATAATATTTTTTCCAATATTTTTTACGTGCTAGCAATAAAAAAGAAGGATCACATTTCTTTCTGATTTCTGTATTTAAATAAAAAAATTATAAAAAAAATTGAGAATAAAATGTCTTGTGTAAAAAAGTACAGGTAAAATTACATCAATTTTTCACGATTTCACGACAATTTTTTTTCTAATATACGAAATAAAACATTAATAAATTTTATCACTTCCTCATGATTTTATATGACCAAACTATATTTTAAGCCTGGTTTATAAAGTCATTTTTTCGAATTTTTCATTGTTTTGGATTTTTTTACTTTACTATATTCATACGCCAAAACAATATTTTATGTCTGGTTTATAATTATTTATCTCAAGTAATTTCTTTAAAATTTAATTGCATGTATGAATTGTTTTAACAAGCTTTGGATGCATTATAAATTTCAATCAAAAAACTTCAAAATTAAAATATGTCATTTAATGTGTACACATTGCCTATTTTTTAAGTTAAAAATTCAAAGATAAATCACAAGCTTCCAATAAATTAAATTAAACTTCTGTAGTTCGATTCAAGAGTATAATTCATTTATTTGTAAAAATAAGATTTTAGTTTTTATAAATGAGTAATACAGCGATCTAAATAATAAGCTTATTACTATGAATTTCGCCGAACAATCAATTTATTACTATTAAATAAAAAGGAATAATTTAATATTATGATTAATCTCAGATTCATAATTGTTTGAAATTTTTTTTAATTTATGTATTTGAAATGTTAATTTATGTATTCAAATGTTATGTATTTTAATATTACATTTCAAAGCATAATATTCTTTCTTTAGCAGCTACTTTGAATATAGCTGTCAAAAGAGGTATTAAGATTATACATAAAGTTTGTTTAATAAACATAGCAGCTACGGTATTTATGAACATTAGTAAATTACAAATTTATCCACACTAATCAGTAATTAAAAATTCATGACTTTTTATAAATTTTGTTGGTACATCTAAGAATAAAAAATAATCCCCTGTTCTAACAATACATAGAATTTATATTCACAATCACGATGAATTAATCAACGAATACTTTGTGAATGCTTTTTAAAAATATAACAATACAAAGTCATTACTGTTTTTGAAAGGATAACGGATAGTTTGAAATTCCATCTGGAGCCGAGCTATGAAGGACTCTATCTCGAGACACTAGTCTTGTAAGTTAAAACTCACCAATCAGTTTCTCCATTCTCTGAGTGACCGATCCAAAACAACTGTGCTAGATGGCGCTGAAGTTCATTTCAAGACTTATTTTGAGGAAACAGTCCCCTTAACTAATGCTTATTGGGACACTAGAGACCTGTTTACACGCTCCGATTTTCTCGTCCGAACTTGCTCGGATCTCGTTGCCACCGTGAAATCGGAGTGTGTAAACACGTTCTCGGAGATCCGATCTCGGAAAGAAGTAAAACATGTGCTATTTTTTCATCCGAAATTTTGTCCACAGCCAATCAGCTTTATGGAAGAGTGACGTAATCGGAAGACAAGAAAATCAAATTTTTCTTCCAAGCAGTCAGTTATCAAAATGAATTGGAGTAAAGAAAACGTCGAAATCTTAATTGAAGAATACAGATTGAGGCCATATCTATATAATTTTTATTTCATCATTCATATTGAAAAACAGAAAAAAGAAAGCACAAATTAAATACTAAATTCGAAAGGCAACGTCTGTAAACAAAACAGTAATCAATGAAAAATCAATAGTGAAATTACGATAGAAGTTAAAATATCGACTGCGAGTAATCGTATCATGTAAACACCATTCTCGAATCCGAGAAACCGATTTCTCGGTCTTGATGACGTCATATTGCTAACTCGGAGGAGAAACTCTGAGCGTGTAAACAGGCCTTTACTGTGGTATTGGATAGAAAATATGCTTGAGATAATTTAGGCATTTTAATGATAAATTCATAATAAATAAGGAGCAATAATTAAAACGATTATTATTGCTAACGACCATTTTAATAGAAATTAAGTTACTCAGATTTCATTTTATGATTTTCAAAAAAAAAAAAAAAAATCAATTTACATCAATAGCGAACTTTTAAAAAAAAGATGAAGGAAATTTCACAATTTTACTTGGAATCTTTCTGTTTGAAGACCTAGTGGAAATATACGTTACAGTTGTAATCTAGGATAAGAATATCAAGAGGTATTGCAAATCACATACGTTAAGAGCATTGTGAGGGAAATTGTGTAAATCACGTAATCATCAAGAGACACATTCTTAAAAATTGAAGTAAAAAGTACCTAAATATATATGCAATTTATATTAAAAAGAATAAGAATTAATTATGTTTTCATTTATAGGATCTGATAGAACGTTCTCGAGGTTATGAAATCGTTAACTGTTTTCAACTGTAACGATTTCATAACCAAATATATAATAAAAATATGAATAAGAGCACATTTCGATCTTAAGAAACATACAACTTTTCTCGCAAATTTCTAATTCATATTGTATGCAGTTTTAGACTGAAAAAAATAATCTAATTAGTTAATCTAAATAATTCGAATAAATCTAAAATCGAAAGATTGTCTTCAAATCACAGCTCGGGAAAGTAAATATGACCATATATTATAACAAAAACAATTTTAATAAATACAAAAGGTAAACACACAATATACAATTAACACATATTCCAAACAATTAATTATATTCAAGAAATCTAAAGGAACTTATAGTTCCATCGAATGAGTGTGGGAGTATTTCCCTCCATCAAATCAAAATCTAAAGTGCTCATACAAGTTGTTGGCGACAGCGCCATCTATTAAAACGTTTTCTTCAAGACATAACAAAATTTTTAAATTCAATTTTATATAAAAACTGAAAATGCAAAGAAAAATAATTATTTCATTTAAATTTTAGTGTTATGAAATATTATTTTACTTGCTATTTAATATCTCTTAAGAGATTGAGTTATTTAATTTCCCAAGCAATATTTGGTTGATTTTTTTATCTCCTTCAAAATATGGAAAATTTAATCTTATATTTTGATTATAACAACATAATAAATAAAAATTACTCACAAAAAAAGAAAATTTCATAAAACTGAAATATTATTGATGAAAACTTGTAAGAATTTAACTGTGCAAATAGCATCAGAGAAAAATCAGATTTAACTTAAGTTATCAAGAGGCAATATAGAAAGATTGGTTTCAGTTGTAATTGAGACTTTGAAATTATCCCTCGTCTCAAAATAAAAATAAAAAACTGTGCACTTTTATCTCAAGTTTTATTGTAGTCTTCTTCTCTAGGTACTCATGAGAAAATTCTTGCTGAAAACGTGTTTTCTACTAGTTGTACCCTTTGTCCAAAATAATGTGTCTTGCAGCAGACTGACCTTCAACGAAAGGGGGAGAATTTTCCTCAAAATAGCATTGCAGTATACTGTGTCAACACCCCCTAGAAGGTGTTGCAATACCCCACCCCCTAGTGAATTGTATTCCTGGAATCGAAATGGTGAGGATCAAGAACTAATTACCTCCAAATTCTAGGAAAACACAGGATTTTCTTTTCTTTTTACAGTTTACGTGGTTAGTATATCATTTCTTCCTAAACACAGTTTCTTCGGAAACGAAAATTTAAACTTTTGAAATGCTGGAATTTCGACATTAAGAATATTATTGCAGTACATTATATTTCTGTCTACTATGTATATCTTGTATTCTTTTGATTTAATATATAATACATTTTTTTCCCAATATAAATATTTACTAACATGCTTGTTGCGTTTTGGAAATTAAATATCTAATTACTTATTATTTAAAAACTATTTATGCAAAATTAATTGGTTTAATATTTAAATGATTTTATTCAGGGAAATAATTTTATTTGACTTGTAATTTTGTTAGCTTTACATTAGCATCTTATATTGATATATACATCATATAATATCCCGAATTTTTATTCTCATCAACACAATGTCTCACGATTTGATATGTTTTATATATAGTTATTTATTCTGTGTACAGACTTCGAGATTTTGTATCTAATTTATTGCTTAATGCATCAAAACGCATTTATTCAACCTCAAAATTAGATTTTAAATCGATTGGAGGTTTCCCATTTTTCGTCCACATTAATTTACAGACATACCTTTCCCCATTACATTCTAAATTTTTCAATTAATTCTTTGTCCTTATTAGAAAAATTCTGGTTTTTATTTGGAAATTCTTCTAACTACCAAAAATTTTAAATCAAATATAATAGAAGTAGAATCCATAACCAAGCATACATTCTCACAACTATCATCTGATGTTTTATCTTTCCCTATTCCTGCCAGAGGCCAATCAAAACAAAAATTAATTGCACATACATTTTTATTTAATTCTGTTCTTTCAGTATAAACTATATCCCCAAAACAATCGCAATCAACATGAATACGGCAGGCCGCACATTGAGGTGACAACTGACAGGCAGCAAGCACGACGTCGCGCCGTAAAAAACTGGTTCTCCCTGTACTGCGCACGCAGATTGATGCAGCATTTATCGTGAGCGCGTAAGCCTCACTTAAGCTACATGTGTCTCCCGCTTGTCACGTTCTATTTTTATCGCTTGTCGCTTTACTATCTCCCTCAATCGACCTTCCTAAATGAGAGATGATGCAGAATTCAATATCAGCTTCATTAATGCTGTTAAGAAATTTCCGGCATTATATGATGTTATTAGAGAAGACTATTCTAACCCCAATAAAATTGAAAAGACCTGGATATAAATATCCATGCGAATAATATAACCTGGTAAGATTTTTAATATTTTAAGGATTTGTAGTTTTCTTATATGTATTGTAAAGAAAAACTTCTGCCTTTATGAATTACCTATTTATTTTAGAATTTATATTTAGAATATGTTTATTATTATTCGATTCCTACTATTAGTTCACACTCTCTCTATATAATCTTGTTCAAATTTTCAACTATTAATAAAATATTTTTATTCGTGACAATTGATGTTAATAAAGTTTTTTCAAGTATTAATGCATTAATTTTAGTTTTATACGGTAGAAGAAATTTTTCTTTTATAAAATACAGCAGGATATAAATTTGGGGAAAATATTATTTACTAGTTACTGCTCAAGCAAATATACTTTAATGAAAGCTATGTCTAATTAATATTTGTGGCATAACAAAGTTCAGTACTGATCTATTATACTTTTGACTTTATTTTCACCAAAAAATATATCCCTAAATATTGCAAATTTTAATTATTTTTCAAAATAATAAGGAAAACTGTTTTATTGAATTTTAAATTCTTAATTATAAATATAAAAGTAGGCTGCACTAACCTTAAAATTTATACGATGATAGTCCATTCATTAAACTGAAATATTTGGGGACATATTTTTTGTAGAAATGTTTCATCAGATAATACATGAATAATTAAATCTATTTTGCTACTAAATATTGTGAATCTGTCTTTAATATATACATATTTATAGGAATTATAATTATTTAATAAAAAGTAAATAAAATAACATTCTTCTTTGTTGAGCTAAATAGGAATTGACTTAAAAAAATATTTATATTACTTGTTTTAAATTAAATTACTCTTATTATATTTTTAATAATTGCCAATGATACTTTATTGTTAATTATATTTTTACTTCTGTAGTGATTCTATTATACATGAATATAGATATTTATTTACACTTATGTAACACAAAAATTTTAAATATCTAGTATTCTATAGTTTCAAATAACTAGTATAAACATTAGTTATTTTGTATTTATTACTATCATTTGTCAGTCTATGATTTAGAAAAGAGACGGAAGGGCCTCCGATGTGCGGTTAGACTATACTTTAGGGTGCCCCTTTGATTCTCGCCAAGTTGTGATTGTAATTGATCGCCAAGCTGGGAAAAACCGAATCGTGTTCTGATTGGTTTAGATCCAGTTGAGGCTCTGATTGGTTTATTGTTTTTAGAATTTTGAAAATCCAACGGACATTGCGTTATTTTTGAATGTTCAACCATACCTGTTAGCGTTGTAATCGGCGTTAACAGGAATGGCGCCAAAAATATAGCCAAGATCGCCAAAGGGCACCCTAAAGTATAGTTTTACCCGATGTGCTTTAGGAAGACACAACAGAAAATTGCTAATTGGCTCTGGGGCTGCAATTAAAAAGCCACATTATTTGGCAAGCCATTTGGAGTTTCTAACTCCATACATAAAGCCCCGAAAGTAAGCATCATAATCACATTATGCTTTGTTTCCTTGTACTTGATGGCTGTTTATATTTTTATAGTATTACATTATACTGTGTAAAACAAATATTTATAGTTCACTATAAAGAGTAAATTCTTATTCTTTTAAAAAGTCTAATATTCTCCAATCATTATTTAATACATATAACTTAGTTTAGCAATTTTTAAAAAAATTAACATGTCCCCATAAAAAAATTGTGAGAAAATTCCCATCGAAAGTATTAGAGAAAATGTAATTTTTTTAAAATATTGCATAAAAATGTTAAATATAGTATTTTTACATCAAACTATTAATATGTT
>JAPDSC010039862.1:38884-53985 GCA_026290005.1 Latrodectus geometricus
ATATATATATATATATATATATATATATATATATATATACTGTTGTAATTCTACATATTTTACTACTAATTATATGTATATAAATAAAATTTATCCCAAGCATTTCTATTTTCAATTTTTCAAATTCTTCTAGGAATTTTTAAATGTGCTAAATGTAAAATCTTTTAAGAATCTGAAAATTTGAAAGTTTGAGATACTTTTATTTTTTTAAAGTTTATATTGAAATACCAATTGTTTAATTTAACAAAAATATAACACCATATTAAATGTGTATTATATATCACTCTGCATTGAAATAGCAGATGATTTTATAAGCATGAAATGAAAATGAAGCATTTTTGTCCATTACATTCTAAAATGAATATTTGCTTCTTGGTGAAAAGTTTATTGTCTGAGTTCTATCAATATAATTCAAATGATAAGAATAACAGAATTAATTTAGCTTGTATAATAACTTTTCTTCAGTTTGTAAGGAAAACTTAAAAAAGCACAGATTCAAACTTAACGTTTCCAGTATTATTTTTTATAGAACTTGCACTGAAATATTTTATGTTTTGAATATCAATTAGTAAATAACTGAAGTTTATAATTAAAACCACACAATATAAGTTTTATGAAATTATTTCTGTCTATATTTTGAACTAGTTAATTTTTAATATTTTTGCTATTTATGCTATATAGAGTGGTTTATTTGTAATAATATAATATGAATTATTAATAATATTTATTTTATTAAACTTTATCTGTATGTGTTAAGGTGATTTAAATTTAGTTTTTAGTTTAAAGAAAATTAATTTATAGAAAATTTCATTAAATATATAAGTATAGAAATGCATTTGCAGTAATCATCACTTTAAGTTTAAAAAGTTTATATTTTAAAATACATCTTGAGTATGAGTTTTAACGATTTTTTCTAATTTAATAAATAATCTTCAATTTCTGTGCTTTATTTTGTTGTAATATTTCTCAAAATTTGATTTTAGAATTTCTATTAATTATATTAATTGTACTAATGGTCTTCATGTTTTAGAATAATAATGTGAAAGTTCAGATAATTAATTATAATTTGAAACTAAATGGAGATGTATATATATATTTTCAATTTAAAAATATATTAATTTTAAGAATTTGATGTTACCAAATTTTCTTAAAATATATTTTAAAAATTAAAAAATCAGAAACCTGATGAAGTAATTTAAAACCAAAATTTTAATGAAGTTCTAATGTGAAAATAATAAGAAATAGAAATTATTACTTTTTGAAATTGGAATCAATATATAATTCATTAAATGTGATATTTTGTTAGTTAAAGCTAATTTTTGCTTAAAATAGTTTTTATTTTAAATAAGTTTTCCATCATTTGTAAAAAAACATTAAATATCTTAATATAACTGTATTCAGCACTATAATTTATGAATAAGATCTATACATTTGTATCTTTCGAGAAAAAAAACTGAAACTTCAAGTATTCTAACCTGTATGATTCTTTCATGGAAATGCCCCAACCAGTATGTTCTGACATTTTATATATTTCAAAAAGATATAAGGTACAAATTCCATGGAAGTGGATACTTTAAAAAAAATAGCAAAAAAGTTGGAAAGGGAAAGAAAATCTGGATTTAGTTTCAGCCAGGTCAAAGTTGCCGCTTGCCAAAAAGCAAAAAGTAAGAAAGCTGGGAAATACGAGGGGAATCTAAGACCATTGCCGAATCGGATCACGAAATAATACTCATAAATAACTCCCCATTGAAGATATCCAGTGGAAAACTTCCAGCTCCTTTCTTCTGCTGAGTTCGATCGACTCGTATCGTCTCAGACTATTTTCTTCAGCGTATCACATTCAGCGTTTCGTACTTATTTTGCTGAAGAGACTTAAATTTTTAATGTTAGTTCCCTTTTCCTTCAAAAATGTGTATGATCTTTTGTATTTTTTATGGTAAAAAAAAGATTAATTTATAATTACAAAAGTACATTAAATTGTAAATAGGTTTCAAGAATGTTTCTATGATGGTAACTATTTTAAATTAATTTAAAAATGCTTGTAATGAACAATAAATAAAATTTGGGACAATTTTTTTACATGACAAGCAATAAGATTTGAAGAACAAAGTAATCATTTGAAGAATATTCTTTTCAATAAAAAAAGCATATCTTTGTATTCACAAGCAAAAAAAGCTAATCCAATGATTTAAAGCAAATATTTAGTGAAATACAATATGTTGTGAGAGAATCGGCTAAAAACATTTAAACATTTTTGATTAAAAACGAATACTCTTATTTATTTAGTAACTTATTGAATTTTTATTGTAAAGAATGTCAGAAAAAATAAGAATCAAATATCAAAGAGTCAAAATTAAATCATAGGATCTGGATGCCGTAATCTGTATAAGAGAAATAGTTTTTATATTGTATTTTTATGAAAATTTAAAAAATATTGTGATTATATTAAATAATAATTTTAGAAAAACGTGGTTCTAATTCAATATATTTCATGATTAAATTGCCATAAAATGTAAAAAAATGCGTAGCAATTGAAGCTGACAGTGTAAAGTTGAAATCTCATAAATAAATTAAAATAATGTTATCTTGTTTTATACTTGCGTTTTTAAAGTTACCATAGCTATAGCCATTCAATTAAGTTTTTTTTTTTACTTTAAACTATGTGATATGTTCACTTATCAACAAAAAAATATGTGTATGCTAATTCTTTTAAAATTTATGTACAGGGAAAATTTTACAGGAATCAAGAATATCAAAATATTTGTTTCTATACTTAAAATTTTTGATCAAATAAATTCATAAAATAAAAATTTATTAATGACATTATTCACCTTAATACATCATTACGTTTGCATTACTGAATGCAAAACATTTTCACAAAATTTCAAAAGTCAATATTCAGAACATCATAAATTTATTAGATGGTGTTAATAATTATACCATTATAAACTGTTATGCGTGAGCATTAATATGATTTAATTATTATATTATAATCAAGGTTATTATGAAATACATAATACCTTGATTTTCAATCAAAAATGAAACACAATTAATTTAACACGAATATTGTGTTTCTGTAAGGGTGTTAATTATTATACCATTATAAACTGTTATGCGTGAGCATCAATATGATTTAATTATTATATCATAATTATTATTATAAAATCAAGGTATTATGAAATACATAATACCTTGATTTTCAATCAAAAATGAAACACAATTAATTTAACTCAAATACAATTCACTTAAAAATCAAAAAATATCCATTTTAAAGTTTACATATGTATGTATATAAATGCAAATAGTTATTTAGTTAATATCAATTATATATCAATCAATATAATGAAAATGTTTTGCATATATTCATATCGAACTAATAGGTTAAAACTTTAAAAGTATAAAAATTTAACCTTAAATGTCTAAATACCATAATATCAAGATTAACAAAATCAGTTTCAGCATGGGTGTGTTCCAAAATTTTATTTTTCTTGCAAAGCATAAAATTAAAAAATAAAATATAGTTTAAAAATAATATTAAGTTTGAAATATTTCATCCATATTGAGATAAAATCAGAATCTAAAATTTGAATTCGGGAAAAATAAAATTTTTAAATAAAAATTTATAAAATTCTCTATAAAAACATATAAAAATATTTTTGCCTTTAAATAATTTTAATTATTTTAAACAATTATAAATCCGATTACATTTTTTTGAAACATTAGCAACATTATTCGTAATTATATTACTATAAATGTTATGAAATAAGTAGAATTAAGTTATCAAATAAATGATGCAAGCAATTAATACAAGTAACTGAAATTAATTGATGATGCTGGATTTATATTTTTTACTTAAGCCAAAAAAATAAATTTTACCAAATATTTACATAAAATGATTTTGATATTTTCTAAAGAAAGTATTTTGAAAATAAAAAATTGTCTCAATAATATACTTCATAACTCATTAAAATTAGTAAGCCATGAAAACTATATTCTACTGACGTGAAATTTAAATGACAATACAAAGAAAAAAATGAAGTGAAGTATAAATGGCTGATGATTAATTTGCATATGCGTTCATTTAAAACTGGCAGAGGTAGTGACAGTTACTATGCGTTTAAATGAAGAAACTGTGCAGAAAAGTTCATATCAATAAATAGATTTGACTAATGTAAAGCGGTGAAATTTATGGTGCAAAATATAAGAAATACTTAGCATTTTTCTGTCTTTGATACAAGTCGAATTGTAGCTTATATTGTATTGCAGTTTATTGTATAGAAGTATTTCTGCCCTCGTCACATCATATGAAATAATATCCAGAGTATGGCATCGGTAGACCCGCGAAGGATACTGTGAAGCACAGATCTGAAAGTCCTATAAACACAAACAGTCATTTTACATGCAACGTTTTTGTGGTATTAGCAGTAAATCAAGTAAAGTGATTATTTGTAAAAACATGTTTGCACAAACCATACTATGACATCCATATTTAATAGATTATTAACTCAGCCAGTATGGTATTGACTACTCTTGACAGTACAGAATGTGTGTCGTCAATGTGCCCCCAGTAAACTAGGAATAAAGTTTCCTTGGAATGAGTTTAAACTTCAACAAGCATAATGACTGAACTTTTTCTATCATAAGCAAATATCATTCAAGAAATCGATTACCTGCATTTTTTTAACAAATTGCAAAACTTTTAATTTTACTATTTTAAATTTTATTGGATGTTACTATATTCATAAATGATGTGTTTAGTTATAAAAAAAGTTGACGTGGATTGCTGGTTAAAAGCATTTTTAGCGCCCATTAGGAGAAAATTGCAAAGATAATATCTTGAAAGCTGTTCGACAGAAAAAAATATAAAAAAAAAGTTATAAGCTAATTTCGATTTAGTGCCAAAATAAACCTTGTGAAAAGTAACACAAAAAATAAAATAATCAAAACTCCCAATTGTTTTTTTTTTTTTTTTTTTGTGATTTCCTTTATATTACGAAGCTTGAATGGAAAATGGAAGGATTATCTTCCTGGGAAAACACGCCACCGTAATGTGGTACAGTGTTGTTGCTTGTGATTTCAATGAAAACTATCATTTTTTCACCTAGAGTTGCATTCTCATGCTAATCACCCTTATGAACTGAATGCAAAAACATACATATTACTATACAGAGTCACATCAACTGAATTTAAATTGCGACTTGTGTTCGAATGTTTTGAAATATGTGAATGCGAAAGAAATGTCACTCCTGATTAATTCGAACAGCTATAGAAGAAACTTCTTGGAATTGTAGTATGTTGATATTCATGATTATGGAACGATGTTCCATAGCTAAGTATTGTGAGATAGTTTTACAATATGGTGATTGTGAACAAAATACACGATCTGTAGCAAGTTTTCATCAGAAACACCTTCCAACCGGCCAGCATTCTTCGCATGAAACCATCCTAATAGATGTAAAATGTTTGAGAGAAACAGATTGCATGGCTAGTTGAATTCGATATGACAGATCAGTTAAGATAAGATAGCAAAACTAACCAGACGAGAAATAAACATACTTCTTCGAATATCTCAAATGCTGCACCAGAGAAATCAGACAAATCTACAACTTCATTAAAACTAAGATTTCTAAAATGTTAAATGAGTTAGATGGTCATACTTACTGACGAATGATTCAACAGGTTTAATGGATGAGGATATCGAGGGATGTTATGCATGATGCAACTTCGTTATAAATCACGTAGAAATCTTGACAATATTCTTAGCAGATATAGTATGGACAGGCTGAGGGATAACTTTTCGGGGAATGCCATCTAAAACCCCCATTACTGGGTTCTGGTGAATCCTAGTTGTTTTGCCGAAGTTTGACATTAAATGTGATATGCTTATAAACCTTAGTATGCAATTTACAATGCTCGATATTGAAGAGAACTTACCGTTTTTTTAATCGTAGAAATTTACTATTTCAATATGATGGAATACCTGCTCACAAGACATTTCCGGTTAAACACTACCTTATCAAGGAATTCGAGAATTAAATAAATTGATATGAATATGCCGAAAATTGGTATCCACGTTCAATTAACCTGACTTCAATGAATTTTTTCTTGTGAGGATACATGAAACAGATATATGTGACACCATTAAAAGCATTACAGAACCATATAGAGCGGATTAGGGAGCTTGTGATAAATTATGGAGCGCCAAACTTCAACTTTTTCACAAAGTGATATTTAAATAAAGATCTAAATAGCATTGCAAATAACAGCGAGAGATTTTAATAACTGAAATAAAGATGACTAATAAATAAGTTAACTATCAAATAAAAATTATTGTTTTAAATAGTAATTTAACTCAAATCGTTTTTTCCCGTAACAAAATAGTAAGTCACAATAAAAAGCAAAAATGTGTTTTTTAACCATTCTGTTCTTAATTTTAATTTCAGCACGTTATATTTTGCATAATGGTACTAATTTAACAGTTTTCCACCAGATGACATCTTAAGAGATTTTTTTAGTAGCGCATAGCAACATTACTACAAAAAAACACCACGTGTATAAATATAGCTGTAGATTTAAGTCGAGAAGATGGTTAAGGTCTCTAGTCGGCCTCTAGTAAGGGTTAATTAAATTATTCTATATCTTTGCATTGAAATAATGTACGAAAATTGATGCGAATATATTTTCATTTATTTAAGTTAACACTGTAGGGAATTCATTTCCTTATTAAAGGAAATTTATTTTCTTTAATATTAGATTAAACCATGGAAAAGTTTATTTTAATTTTCGAAACCATAAAAATATCATTCATGAAGAAAATCTCTTTAAAGCTAAGCCAAAATAAGCCAAGCCGGCGTAAAGCCAAAGTACAAAAGAAATATTTTCTTCGTACACTAAATTTGTCATCCTAAATGTTTATCAATTTCAAAACCATGACAATTAAAATAAATTCATGATTATGTTTTCCAGAGATGTAAAAATGAATTTTTATATCTTTTAATATTTATTCATAAATGAGCAGGATTTTCTGTTACTTCACATACTATATAAAACTCTATATAGTATGTGAAGGAACAGAAAATCATGCTCATTTATGAATAAATATTAAAAGAAGATTCTTCAATTGCTTGCTTTATATGAAAAGATATTTTGGAAAACTGTCTCCTACCCGTTCCATCAAGAGATATGAATACATAATGAGATGATGGAGTTGCCTAATACGTGCATCATATTCTTAAATTCAATGGAAAAGGACATGATGAAGATTCATCAAGAAAGAGCCTAATAATGTTATTAAGAAATTTTAATTTTGTTATCTCTTTATTTTAAGTGGAAACATATTTTCTGCAGACTTGGACCTCTTATAAGTTATTTTACAATTTAAGGCGAATAACTCCTTATAAATAAATTGAAGTGATTTTCGTCAATCACAAATGATTATTAAGTAATTTTTCTGAATTAAAAATCTATTTTAAAGTAAAAAATAAATCAATGTTATTGAATCGTTATTTTACGATTGGAAAGAAAGTTATTTAATCCCATTTTAATTACTCACTAAAATCACACGATTATTGTTTTATAATAAAAATATTGAATCGATTATTGCATGTTATAATTTTACAACTGAAAATAATATTCATGAAATATAAACCACTTATAAGTATTTTTAAATATACAGGGAAATGACTCCCAAAGTAAGAACTAAATAAATTAATGCTGAAAAAACCATATTCTTAAGACTTTCTTAGACTATTGTATAAATAATTTCACTACTGAGTAAAATTCGGAAGATTTTTTCTACTATAGAAAAATAAACTACTAAGGTGACTATAAACTTTTAAAAATGTTAGTCACCATACCTGCATCAACATGTATCGCTAAAATGTAATTTTCAACAATTAAAAGTTTAGAAAGAACTTCAAAAACAGTACATCTTGTCCTTGTCACTATGCGGACATAAAAGTATTCTATAAATTGTCTTGAATGTCAAGTGCAGTTGCAGAAACACTTGACAAAACCAAAATTTATTAAATTATAGTTTTATTAAAAAGAAGTTATCCCTAAAAACTTCCGCTTTTCTTTATTCCCATTTTTTCATTATTTTTTAAATTTTGGACTGCTTATCTATAATATATAAATGGTTTAACTATTTTTTCTTTAATGTTAGGTTTCTCATAAATTTTTGTAAGTAAACTCTTCGTTATGACTTTGTCTTTAAATTATATTATTTTTTTTATATTTTTTATTAATTATAAGAATAATATCAATCATTGAGTAGTTTTAAGCATCAAGAACAAAACTAACATAAAACATTATACAGCTTTTGCTGAGAATTTTCTTTTTCCTACAACTGAAATTTCTCTTAAGCCAATAAAAGTATGCAATCTTTAAAAATAAATTCTGGGTAAGTTACTGAGTTTACTTAATAAACTCAGAATATAGTTAGAAATTAATTTAACTCGGTGACTTACTCAGAATAATATCAATATTCTTGGTATCGGATAAAATTAATATTCTTGGGTTACTAGTACTAGACTACCAACCATTGTTCAGTGCCTATTATTTATATTCTAATCATTAAAACAACTAGAATCGTATTGTTTTTAAAGTTTATTTATTGTTTGTTTTTTTTTTTCTTAAATAAAAACACTTATAAAAAAGGAAGAAAATTAAAAGCATTTTTGAATAGTTGTTTTTGATATTTTTCACCTTGAGAATATTTTTCAACTGATAGCAGTATAATAAATTTCAGCAGAATTTAATATTAGGTTTTTATTCTACTCAATTTTAATGTAAACTATTAAAACTGTGTAGAAATTTGTTTTTCTTTTATCATAAAATTCAATTCATACCAGTTTATAATAGGAAACTTGAAGAAAATGAGTGTCGAGAATATGCGTCTACACGATTAGCTATTAAGTAAAACAATCTATTGTCTGACTCAGATTTTGAAACCATTATTGTTTTCTTTTTTGCAATAGTATGTATTTCAATTATTAATGGCTTATTCATCAAATATTTAGTGATGCATAGAAATAAAGAGACAAAAACAAAGAAAGATATATTGTTTATCCTATTTGTTTTTAATTTATTATTGATTTATTATACCCCATGGTGAATATGTTTAACTGAGTTATGGTTTTCTATTTATAAGATTAAATCAAATAAAAAAAATTCCCTTTAAAGAACCTTTTACATTAAAATGATACATATTGTCTGCTATATTATACAATGCCTATTTAAAAAAATCAATACCAAATGATAGTTATTTGATAAAATAAACAAAATATTTATAATAATATATTGCAGTTAATTTAGAGTTATCTTTCTTTTCAGGAAAATCTCCAAAAAGTTTTAAATAAGCATGTTTTACAATTGAATTGCAATATATTTAAAAGTACAAGAAAATCTCTTGTGTTCAAAAAAATTCACAAAACCTACAATAAAGTAGAAATGTAACATAATTTCTATACATTGAAATAATAATTAATTTATTAAATTTCAAAATTTTATAAAATATTCTATAAACATTTATGATTTGTGTTAGTGAGATTAAATATGTTATCATGTTAAATGATAGTTTTGAATTTTAGCAAATTATTGTAACACATCGCAACTTGACATTATCTTAAATTGATATCACTAAAATATGTGCAACGCTTAAAGTACTTGCGAGTACTCTCACTGATTTCTTCCTCATACTTATAAATTTTAGAGTAAAACAGAAACCAATCCAAAGTATTGAGTTCCCCTAAATAACTTTCTAAGTGAGAAGAAATAAATAGAAACACATAAAATGGGAAAGGAGTTGTCAGCTGTATAGAACATCAAATCTGAGCAAATAATTCGTCAGAATCGCAGACATTCACTCCGGCAAAGAATAAGCAGAAGGGGTTCTTATAGCCTCCAAAACAAGACGAAGGGAAATTGCCTGTTCCAATGCAGTCAATGTCTTTTGTTATTTACGATTCAGTCTTCGTGATGGCCCATCTGAATGACTCTAGATTTAGACCCTTGTGTTCGAGGCTATGTGTGGCGTGTGTCTGTGTTTGAGAGTATGTACAACTGTGTGCATATATATCACGACAACTCGATCCTGAGACAGTGTAAGAAATCCTTTTGGTGATTGGATACCGAACAACTCTGAAATAGTTCTTTCTATTTCGTTTTTTTCTTGAGATAATACTTTTTTACCTGTATATATTTTGCTAAGTTTTCGAAATTTATTCAAGTTTTTTTATATTCTTACCACTTAAACATATACAGCGAGAAAGCTGTAAAGTATTTCATTTTGTTGTGACATTTTATTTTAAATAAGGAACTAGATTTTGTGTAGTGTGGAATTTAGAAAAGTTGAAATATATTCAGTATAATAATATAAATCACTTTTTTTAAATTTCGTTGAATGCTGGAAAAAGTATGCAATAATTTTAAACAATATAATCCAAAAATACACAGAAGTTTTTTTAATTGAAAAACAGAAATTACTGGTTTTTTTGGAATCAATTACATTGTATACTTCAGAAAAAATATTTTGAAAGTGAACTATCTGAAGCATTATGAAATGAACGATCAAGTGCTAAGTATTATCTAATTTTGAACCAAATATATTAACTTATTTTTAAATATTATATTACTTTTATTAGTTATTATATATAACTTATTAATATTTAAACAACTTGCATTGTAAAACTTTATTTTGTAGATAGTAGGTTTCTTTCGTGAATAGCAATTGAAGAAGCAAAAATATTTCTGACTTATCACATCAAAATCCGTATGTTCAAGATCCATAAACTTTACAATCATTTTTCACTTTTTAACAGTAGTCAGAGTTGAACAAAATAAAATCCATTTTCTTTTTTGGCATGATTTGTTAATTAATGCAAAATATGTTCGGTTAACTTATATTAGTTTGGGAAAAAATAATCCATTATTTTTTCGGTAGACGTCTGTAGTGATCGATATCACGTGAGGTATCTATCAAACAATTTTAGATTTATGCTCGTTGGAGTGGTGACATTTGACACTAAAATATCCTCTTGCGTTTTTTTGTTTGATTAATTCAGTTACGAGTACAAGGTTTTAAAAAGGGAAGACAACAAACAGAAAATTCGATACATTTTCGTTTTTCTCTTGTAACGGCCGGGTGGCTAAAATTGTGAAAGGTGTTTATCGTCCTATATAAGACTGTAACAACCAGTTACGTACAATTTTTGTTTCGTCGATTCCGTTCGGGTATTTTCGATGTTGGAGATGCACCTCGCATGTGGATACAGCATCGTCAAAAATGTCTATAAAATATCAAAAATAATCGAAGTTAACCGCATGTCATCAGTCGTAACGCGCAAGACCTAAAAATCTACATGAAAGCTGTTTTAAACCTTTTTAAAAAGTGAATCCAAAAGAAGTTACATAAAGTTCACGTAAAAATAATGGATTTCTTTTTCCCTAACCTAATATATATAGTTTTGACTTATAATAGAGTTTGTTTCACAGTAGAATATAAGACTATCGTCTTATTCACGAATTGTCTTACTTTAAAAAAACTATTTTTCAGGTACTTTTAAATCCCATTATAAATTGCTTTGTTTCAATATTAATGCACCGTCTTGAAGACAATTTTGAATAAAGACGTTCGTTAAAACTAATTTTTCTTCATTTTAAAACGGAATTTCGGGACATGACAGGACAAATTTATGGTGGTGCAATAAACGAGCCCCGCTTGATCAAATTGAAAGTCGGAGTAAATTGTTCCTTCCCAACTTCATCCACATTAAAGTAAAATTCTTTATAATAGTTTTACAGAGAAAATTCTTCCAGGGAACATTTATTTCGCCCTTCCGCATTAAAATAAAAATAAAGAAAAGGAAAAAAAACTTAAGGGAAAAAAATTCGAATTCTTCTGAAATTTCTAATGGTTGGCCATCGCTATTTATTTCAAACTTGATTCCTTCTCTCTTGCTTCTGATTTTAAGTAGCCCCACACTAACTACAGTTGAAAAATGGCAGAACTTACTCGACAGCTACGGAGATTAAAAAATGGGCCTTTTCTCAATACTTTGCTTCAACCAAGAGTAATCTTTTTATTTTCTGTATTTTTTGTTCAGCTCTTTCTCCACTTTTTTCACCTAAACTTTTTTTTAGAAGCGATCACCTGGAGAAGTTCCCAAGGAAGGTAGAGTTTATGAGATTTTCTGGGGAATTTTCTTTCCCCTCTTCTCACGTTAAATGTTTTTATTTTAAAATCTATAAAATATATTGTCTACTACATTCACAGCTTATTAAGTTAGTTCATTCAAACTTTTAAATCACCAACTTAAGGCTATTAATTATCTCATGGCTTTAACAACTTTGGCAGAGTCATGTCAATAAATTAACTATACCTGCTAATTAACTGCACTAAGGCGATGCAGGCTGTGTAATTAGAACAAGTAAAATTATATTCTAGTATGGGAAAAATATAAATCACTAATTAATTTTCCCAAATTATTTATTAAAATTAATTAGTCATGAATTCTAAAAGATCCGTCAGCTGAGTATAGCGATGCTGGAATTTCTTTTTAGTCTCAATTTAAAAAGTATTATTTGTAAACAAAAAATTAGGCCTAATACTATGTTCTACTTAAGAAATTTCAAATTTAAATTTTAAAATTATGCTTGGATAGTTCAGATAAATTATGATCTATTAACTGGTTAAAATGAAGTGACAAAATTGACAATAAACAATAAAATTACAAATTAATTTTTTATGCATTGATAGTATATAAAATCATATATTAAAGTATGTAATATGGAACAGTATGTATCGAAGATACTAGATGAATGCTATCTACTGAAGTATACAATTTTAATGTGATTTTTAACTTTAGTTCAATCAAAATAATTTAATGTATTAAAAATTTAATTCTAATTGTATATATTTTGTTATGAATGAAAAGTATATAAATAAAGAGAATGATCATTTTTAATTTAAATTTAATATATTTATTTATTACATTCAAAAATATATTTTCAAACGAATAAAAAATTTTAATAAAAATAATTGCATCAATTTATGCTTTAATCTTTACTTTTGAGTATCAAGTTAACTTCTCTAAAGTTATTTGAAGGAATTTATCAATAATTTTGTGTTAATTCCAGTATGATGTTTTGTGGATGGTTAATTGTTTATAGAAATTCATATTTAAAGCAAATTAATAGTTTTTTGTTAGAAGTGAATATTGCAGGTTATATGTAAATAAACTTTTATTAATATTTAAATTTATTTAGGGCTTTAAATTTTTTTTATTAGAAATCAAAATATGAATAGCAATATTCATATTTTGTCGCAATACCTTCTAAATATTTAATATATTTAGATTGCTAGCGATTTTAAAATGTGCAAACAAATAAAAAATATCTGCTACAAAATACATGAATCAGCGTCAAATAAAATGACTTTCATCAGAAGCAATTAAATATTTTGAATCAGAAATGAGCATATTAATTTTAAATATTTAAATTCTGCTGTATTCTTACATACAACAATGAAATAGATCAATATAAGGCTAAAACTTTCGAAGCATAAAATAAGTAAATTTAAAGTAAAAATAAAAGGCCATTTCACATTTATTTATTAGGTTTATTCCATGAAATACACTGAATACAGATTCATGCTAAACACATGAATATAATTTTCCTACATATTCTGAGAAATCATATATATATATATTTTCAATTTAATCAAGTCGTTCAAACACTCACTCTTCTCACCATCGATAACTTACAGATTTATCAATTCAAAAATGTTCTAATTCATGATTTTTAAGTTCTGTGTAATAAACATAAACTATTATCCTATGTAGAACAGCCATTTATTCACTCTGCGTAAAATTTAGAATAAATATTCTTATTAAAATATAACGTTGTTAATTCAAGTGTGAAGAATCTTAATTTAAGTAGGAAAAGAAATTTTGTTCTTCATAATTTCATACATGCCAGTTTTCTCCAATCTAAATAGATCTCCACTTAAAGATTGTAGCACTTTTTAGATATTTAATGGTGCAGATTAAACAAATGTATAAGTAGAAGTACAATGTTATTCCATTTGCGCATTTCTTATAATTGTTACGGAAAAAAGATTCTTATTTAAGAATAAAAATTAATAATAAATAAATTATTTCATGAAAAAAAAGAACAGGCTAAAGTAGTCAGATACCTTTCTCTATCATGTACTATATGTACATTAAAATAAGTTTAGAAACCACAACTTTTATAGAAAGAAATACCTGGAAATTAAGTCTTTGCTCTTATTTTTGAATTTGACTTATTGAAACGAAAAGTATCTTTGTAAAATCTCGTCAATATAATACAAGAGATATCAGTTTGAAAAAAGTTTTGGAGCATAATAATTGTTTTTTCCGATGGTTATTTATTGAATCAAAAGAAATTCTATTTTCTTCATAATATAATTTTCAAAAAAAAATTCTAATTAATTATCACTGGATTCAAATCGAAATTCAAAAGAAAATTAAGACACGAAACCAAATGTAATTTTTTTTAAAGAAAAGTGGAATATAAAAAAGAGGAACAGCCATAAAACTTCAGCTCATTATTTCCACATAAGTTGCAATTCATCATTAGCTGTTCTAGGGTAGAACTAACTTTTGCACTAATTATCTGTTGTCATTAGATAAAAGGCAATACATGAAAAGAGGAAATATTTCCTGTCATTAACAAAATATAAAAGGAAAATTACTCATTTTTTATGTGTTTGGGCATTCGGGGCAATTTCTTATTAAACCCTTCTAATGAGGGTTGACACGGGCACTGCTAGATTAGGAAAAAGGCTTAATTTCTTAATTGCAGCCTGCATAATATATTGTTCGCACGGGGTGGTTAAAAAATCCAACAAAAGCCTGGTGTTTCTTTGATGTTTTGGGGAGTTGTCGCTTAACTCTTTTCTAGTGATGGTGGATATAAAAAATTAATGCATTTTCTTTCATTTCATCATTTTTTTTACTTTTAGGAAATTAAAAGCTATATTGCAAGGATTTGTGCTCATTGTAACATGGGCGTGTGATATATGAGTCTCTGCATTAGACAGGGAAAGTGGCTCGTTGCTT
>JAPDSC010039862.1:78985-92698 GCA_026290005.1 Latrodectus geometricus
ATTAATAATGATACAAAATAAGTAAATGAATTAATTTTGTTTTGAAAGTGATCTTAACAGAGACTTAATAACTTGCGAAGTTTCTCATTGTTTAGAAGTTCTGTTTCGCACTTCCTGGTATGGAAAGTGGGGAAAGAGCTTCGAAACAAATTCAAGATAAACACGTGTAGCATAAATGAAATCAAAATAAAATCATACCTATATAATGAATTACTGACACGACTGTTTGTAATTTGTTTTTGAATATCAAATAAAAGTCACAGATTTGTTATGCATTACATGTTTAAATTTTATGGAATATAGGAGAATTATATATCACTATGAAATGTGTGTGCGTTTATTGAAGGTAAATAAAAGTTAAATTTGCTTACATGAATTGAAACTGTTATTAGATTTAGTCTGTATAAATACTTTGTTTATTTCAAAAAGTTATTTATAATTAAAATATTTATGAGTTTTGAATAAATTTTTTTTTGATAAAGGTATTTAGTAATGAATATTATGATATCATTTTTCTTGATAAAACACTAGTCATTATAGTATGAATATAAATGATAAGCATAATAAAAGTTGACTCTTCTTGGCCTAGTCAAATGCCAATGTTCTTCAGATTCAGAGGCTCAAAATCCCGAGTTAAAATCTAGCTATTGTTGAACAATGGGAGATGGATTTTATATTTCTGCCTTTTAAGTGCTTGGAAGTTTTCCGAGTTTCCTCCCTTGCGACACGTTAACATGGTCTACTATCTATAAAGATTCTTTAGGAAAGTATTTATTCAATAGAGATTAATATACATCACAAAAGTGTTATGCCGTTAGGTAGTCTGCAACAAGGCGTCAAATATTTGTAAATGCAAGTTTTAAATTTTAAGTGAAGCTTTAAAATTTAAATTAATGGGAAAAATATGTAAATTTGAGGAAACAATTTCTTTTAAAAACATATACATGTCTTAAAACAATATTTAGTGATATACTACAGAATTTGTTTAAAAATTCAAAATGATTATTGAAAATATTTTGAGTATTTAGGTGTCCTAAGTCTCGTAATAGATTATTTCCTTCATGAGTGCTAAAGATTTCGCCGAAAAATTTTTTCAATTATCTCTAAAGTCTTCTGCTTAATTATCTGTATGCTCCTCTGCTTAAATATGTAATTTATATTGGTGTGATAATTAAATGTAGCCTATGTAAAAGGATTAAATGTAATTGTAGCCTGAGTACCAAGGTGTCATACTGAGCTTGAAATAGAAGTAGCTCATATGAATTCTATCCGAAGTTTTAGAAAGTGTTACGAAAGAATGATTGCGTAATAACTCTGTTGATGCTGCTAAATGTTTTAAGCAAAACCTGCCTTAAAGTTATTTAGCAGATTATAAGAAATTTTTCAAGAAGCAAAGATTATTTCTGAAAGAGGATTTTAATGATTAGTTCTCCAAGACAGGTTTTGCAAACAAGAAAGAAAATATTAGAACAAAGTCAGAAAATTGACTTTGAAGACGAAGAAAACATTGGTAATAATTATTAGCTGTTACCACTGCTAAACAGCTGCATTGCAATTTTAAGAAACAAAAGAAATCAATGAAGAAATAATAAAAAAAATATTGTATTGCTTGGCTGAAAAATTGCTGAATTAAAAAAAAAAGAATCCTTGAAATCAACTTAGAATAGATACTTTGGTTTGACATACGAAAACAACAGATTTTTTTTCATCTTGAATCTAGTTCAATAATAAATCTTATTCGGCATTATATATAAGAATTTCTACATCATACAAGTTTATAGTATTTGTCACTCAGATATTCAAAAAACATTTAATTTAGATGCAATTTATCACTAAAAATTCAATATATAATTAATAAAATTTCGATGCAATTTAAATGCAATGAAAAATCGTAAATAAATCCAATAGGATTTTGTTTTCAAAACAGCTTTCTGCGTTTGCAGCAAAAAATATTTAGGAGTATCCTTATTTATTTCAAAAATAAAATCATAATTCTAGTTATTTTTTTAATAAACACGAAATGTTCGTTCGAATTATAGCTACATCATTTTATATTTTACAGATATAAACACATCATTTATTCAACATGACGTCGAAGGGAGTTCGCATAGCTCCAATAATAATTTTTATGACACATTAAAATATAAATTACATTGTTTGCTTCAAATCTCAACTTGGAGAAACTTGAAGTTCGAGACAGAAACATTTTGCAAATTTCGTATTTCATTTTCTAATGTCATATCCACCTGTTTTTGAAACACTCGAAATTGCATTTATACTAAGAAAATAAGTTACTGAAACAGAAAATTGAATCTTTCAACAACAGACAAAAATATTTGTATAGTCAGTTGGAATCCATTCCGTGGAAAATGAATTTTTTGAATAAAAATTATAAAAGAACATTGTCACTGTCACTTTACTCGTATTTACTACACGAAAACATACTCTTAATAAATATTTTGAATATGTATGTGTTGCTTAATTATCTTCTCCAACAAGTACACAGTTGTAATTTAATTTTTTTTATCTTGTGTTAATTGCAGATTAACTTTTAATGAACTTTATGCTTTCTTATTTGGATGTTTTACCATAAGAGGAATTTAAAAAATGAATACATTTTTGTTAAATTGTTTAATTTATTAGCATAACTATTTAGGAGTTATTAATATTTATTAAATTGATCAACTAATTAAACAAATACATTTTATTTATTTTAAAATTTAGATAATAAATGAATAATGATAGAAAAAGAGAGAGTTCTACCGTACTTTGTAATAGTTAAAATATTATATAAAATAGGTTTATCCTCAATTTTTGTTTATTTTAAAGAATAAAAATAAATAATTTTATTGCATTTATTTTTTAAATTTTTTTATCAGATAATAATTCATATTTGTGTTTAATATTAAATTTATTTAAAATTTCAAGCACATAAACTAAGTAAAAACTACATGTTTATTGTTTCTTAAGGAAGGAAATTTTTTCATTATAAATATAATTAAAAATAATTAAAAAAATAAGTTGTTTTTCGGAAATTATCAATTATTAACTTAAAGTTAATAAATTCATTATAATATTAAGTTAATATTTGATAATTTGACAATATTTTGAGTTATTAATTTATACTTGAATTTTGTTTTTAAAGCTGTGCTTGTTAATTTTTAGAAAATATGACCAGTTACTTGGTTATTCTATCCTAACATTGTAATATTTTATAAAGTTATGATTTTAATTTTTTTTTACAATAGTCTATACAATTAATTTATTTATTCTGATAAACGTAATCAGTTTATATTAATATTTATTATTATTATTATTGGAAAATGATAAAATTTTAAAGTTTTTGTTCTTGTAAAATATTTATTTTTTACTTATTAAAGCAACATTAAACTATCATAATTGCCTATCAGTCGGAACATTTGTTGTGTGAGAAAACATAAACTCAAAATGTCCACGCATAAATTTTTTCTGCAAAATTATTGGCAGAATTGATATGCAAATAATTACTACATTACGCCTAAGTGAACAAGAAACTAAATTTAAATATATTCTGTTTACTTTTTGATTATTTTGTAATTCATTATACAAAAATAATTTTGGAGTAAAAATTATTTTTGTAGTTCCTTGTTTTATTTAGGATAATAATAATTTAAATAGTCTGTACACAATCTCACTATTTATCAATTGTTAATCAAACATTATGTTGCAGTATTGATTCAATCAAGTTTCAGTATGATATATCTATTCTGTATCTTTCTAAAAATCAGTATTTTATTTGTAAAAATCTATATATGAGTTTTTACTAAGTTTAGTTAATTTTTTATAAAAATAATAACTGGTTCCACATGCTATCACTGCCGTTAACCGTAATATATGAAACTTATTAGTCAGGAAATAATGCAAAATAAATTCTTATTTTGCTACAATAAATGATTTCAAAACATAAATTATATAAATGTGTATTTTTTTTTATTCTTAATATGTAGTTCCTGATAATATATATTAATCTGCCCAGATTAATATATACGAATTTCGAAAAATTTTATCCCTTATATTTCTTAAAATTTCAAATCAAATTGTTTATAATTTCGATAAGGACTTAGAACAACATTTATCGATAGGAAGTAATTTACAAATTATGATTTAGAAAAATGTATATTAAAATAAGTTCTAATTAAGTTATACCTTTAGCTCCGAAGAGAGTTAAAACTACATGGAAATTTAGTTGGGAATATAGAAGAGAAATATTCATTATATTTGAATTTATTCAAAACTTTTGGTTATTCTAACATATTCAACTTTAATGTGAAACAGGAATGTCCATTTGCATTATTTCTGAGATCATACAGAAGTTTCAAAGAAATGTTGGTTAAGAAGCCTTCGGAATTCCACGAGCAGAACGCTCCTTGCATATATTTGTGTTCACCAGAATAGAAAAATATCAAGTCGAAACATGTTTTGCATATTCACGAAAACATTTGACTGTAAACACTGTAAAGAGTTTTCGCGTGTATCAATTTGGAACAGGATTTTTCTGACATGTTCTCCAACATTCTCGTTTTTTCACCGATGTCTATTCCTTGCACCGCTACCGACATCTCCAAGTCCATTTTTTTCCTTTTCGAATTTCGTAAAAGCCAAATCCTACCATTTTTCTGGACCTGATGCTGTTTTTTATTTATTTTAAAAAATGCTTTCACCTGAAAAGTTTGCATTTTACTTGGGATATTTTTTTTTCCGCATTTTCTTAAAACCAGACGTCATCTAAGAGGTTTTTTGAATTTTTCGGCTGCCTCTGACGTATTAAAGGAAATACTTTATTTTTTGTGTAATATAAAGCAAATATTGTAGTAAATAAACATGTACACACATTATTAATTAATCTTTTGTATTTTTAAAATCACATTAAAATTTAAACAGACAATACAAAAAGAAAATATTTACAAAAGAAAATATTTATCTTTTGGCTTTTGAGTTTTACTACAATCTTATTATGTTAAGCATTAATTTCAGTATATATGCCATACGTGTTTAACATATATAAAATATATGTGTAAAATATATGTGAGTGTGCATAAATCTTCTAAATTATATAATTATATTTTTATAACTCAATAAAACAAATAATGCAAATATAAAATGTTTATCTTTTGGTCTTTGAATTTTACTGCAATCTTATTATGTTAAGCTTAATTTAAGTATATATGAGATACGTGTTTAAAAATATAAAATCTATGTGAGTGTGCATAAATCTTCTTAATTACATAATTATTTATCTTTTTATAACTTAATAAAACAAATAATACAAAAATAAAATGTATACAAAAGGGAATATTTATCTTTTGCCTTAATATTTAATTATTTTTGGTTTTATTGCAATATTATTGTGTTAAGCATTAATTTGAGTATATATGCGATACGTGTTTAATATATATCAAACATATGTGAGTGTTCATAAATCTTCTTAATTACATAATTATTTATATTTTCATAACTTAATAAAACAAATAATACCAAAACAAAGTATTTACAAAAGAAAATGTTTATCTTTTGGCCTTTGGATTTTACTGTGATCTTATTATGTTAAGCATTAACTTGGGTATGTATGCAATACTTGTTTAATAAATATAATATATAGCATTTTATTATGACTTAATATTTTAATTTATTATACCGCAGTTATTTACATTTTGATTAAAAATGTTAGTTATCTACTAAATGTTGCTAAATTGAATCTAATTTCAGTATTCAAAATATCTATCTGTGAGTAAGTTCCAAAACTTCCTGTCACTTTGATTTTTGGGAATATTTTCACCAATTTCCTCTATAAAAAAAACTTTGAACAAATTTAAATATTGATTTAATTAATTAATTGAAAATTGACTATTTTGGCTCGTCACTAATTTTATTAAATTTCTGGAAAACTATACAATTGTGTGTGTATGCGCCACAAATAATAATGTGACATCTATTACTACGTAGTAAATTCTAAAATGTGTTATTTCAAGTAATTCATGAATTTCTGAAATTACATAAATAATAATTTTAAGTAAAACGTATCTAAAATTTTATGCACAAAAATCAAAAGTAAAAGCTTTTATATTTTTTTCTTTTATATGGGAAACATTTCGAATATTTTATTTTAATAACACGGTTTTACAAAAAATTTAGTTTTTTCGTTAGAATAATCTTATACTTTTAAATAAAAAAATATCTGGAATGACTACATATAAATTTAATTTTTTAAAATAATTCGATACATGACTTTTGCTTTTTATAATTTTTTATCCTCGAAAAGCTTAGATGGGTTTATATTTTTGACGAAACTAAGGGCTTGAAAGAAGTAAAATGGTACCAACTGTATAAAAAACCCAGCATTTTTTAGATATTTATTCCTAAACAAAAGGCAAATTTTTTGCCCTTAATTTAAATTGCCTGTTCCTGTTTAAAGAGAGCATTATTGAAAATAAGTACAAGCAATTTCAATTAACGAGGAGAGAAATCATTAAGTTATAAAAAACTGTAATATAAAAATATTAAAAAGCTTGAATTTCTTAAATTAATAGAATAGGATTTATGTCATTAATGTGGAAAAAGTTTTCAAGGAAGTAATTAAACAATAAACTAATTAAAATTCTAAATTCATTAAAGAATTATGAACGTATATTTGCACATTGAAAATTATTAAATCATTGGGAGTTAAAAGCACTTGGCTTATTAATTATTTTAACTTTTGATTTCCCTTTGAATGAAAATAGTAATTCTACATTTAAATAACAGTATATATAAATAGATAATTTTATGATTTATGAACTGGATAGCATAACACATTAAATTTGTTGCAAAGCTTGTGAGCTACCACAAGAAATATCATCCGGGAGGATCCAATCATTGGAGAAAAATCTTGCATCACAAAGGTTAAAACCCTGTAGTTTGACCAACACATAAACAACAAAATTTAGAAAAAAAAAAAAACATTGTATTCTTCAGAAATTTAACAGTGATTTAAATTATTTGTAGAATCTTTCACTCCAACGTGTGTTGTGTTACCACATATTTTTGGTTATTGTAGCTGTTACATTACATTGACCATGCAAATTACCAGTTTAATTCTTGCACTGCAAATTACTTTTAGTATCGACTACTGCTAATGAACAAATTAGATGAAACTGTAATCGTTATTGTCAACTAAGGAAGTGTTTTGGCTATTTTAATTTAAGTTATATAAGCTTCAACAATAGAACTTTGATTATTACCGAAAGTTAAGGAAAAATCACAATAGCGATAAAATTCCCAAAAATAAGCCAATCTCAAAGAAATTTAAATATGCAGGTAAGAGCAAAAGGATTTGAACAATATGACATTATGCAAAATAGCGGTACTGCTGTTGAAATACGTCATTTGAAACGAATATAGGAATAGATGTCTCAGCAATTTTAGCTGCATGTCTGAGATTAGAAATCTGGTATAGCTAAATTGTAACAATGGCCTCCACGCATAATTTGACGCAGCAATTTCAATGGCGAGTAGTTGAGAGATTGGAAGAAGGACAAACTCAGTTAGAAGTGGCTAGATGGCTGAATGTGAGTCCGTATGTAATTCTAAGACTTTGGCAACAGTTTCTAACCACGGATTCGAGATCTAAGAGGTTCAGCCAAGGACGGTTACACGCTACCACGAGTGCCGATGAAGAATATTTATCAATATGGCCACAAAGGAATAGAATTGAATAGAATTACAACTCTGGATGAACTCAGATACTCCGTATACAAAACGTACATCTTCTATTTATTTATTGTATACATATGGTAATTTTTCTAACACCATAATTGTCTGATGATTTCTTCTTATGTTATTTTGTACCTTCCTATGTGTTATATAATGTGTATAAGTTTCATTAAATTCTAAGCATAACGTTTTGTATTATCCTTATTTTTGTGATTTTGCTTTAGTTTATGATAACCAGTGTAAGATATGTATATTTAAAAAAATGGAAAATTGCAAGATTCTGTTTCATAACAATTCAATATCTAACTGTCAATTACATTTTTTTCCACAACTCAACAGTAATTGTGCAGTTCCAATACAATTTTTAACACTGTACACTTCGCAAGTCTCAACTAAATTTACAATGTTTGTGAGAATAAGACAAATTTTATAATCAGGTAATCAATTTCAACTGGCATATATAACTCTCATTCTGGTCATGACGGGGACTAATTGTATACATGTCAATTATTAATTTAACATTATGATTGGGGCCATGTTTTACAGCACAAGTAAAACATATTAACCTTTCGAATGAAAAATTACAAATAAAGTATTGTTGTAGACCATGTTATAGACTGAAGAACAAAGAACATGGTGAGAGAGAGGGGGATTACTATCTTTCATATCAGATTGCTTTCTAGGATTTCACAACATATTAGTTGTTTCAAATGTTTCGGAGGATATACTTGTACAAAATGCTTAAGTATATTCTTTAAGTAATGAAATTATTGTTTTTATGTAGACTTTTAATAAGTAGCATGATATTTTGATAATATCCTTATAATTTAATAATGTATATCGTTGATAATGCATAGTTAAAATTCAAAATATAAAAACATCTTTGCAACAAAATAATGAATATCTATCACCAAACACTGGATTTGACAATTAACGTGATGTACTCAAGTAAAATACATTTTCAGTTTAATATATCATGCAGTTTTATAGTCAACATATTCATTGGATTTATTTTTCATTCATACTGAAACAAACATGAATTAGTGCCTTATTTGCTCTACATGACCAGTAATAGCCAATCTCAGATTCGTGAGTGAAAATATTTACTGTGATTGGAATTTATTTTTTTCAATTTGATAACCAATTTCTCTATGAAATATTTTATACAATATTTTAAGAGAGAGTATCGCAGTTTTCGGTTCAGATTGGTACTATTGAATTTTATATGATGATGACATTATTAAGTTGACTAGCAGCAAAATTGTGCTTGGTTACCAAGTTTGATAACTGTCTCTTTTATTATCTATCATTATTTGTACATAGTTTTCTTCAATAAAATAGTTTTGTTTACTTCTTTTTCTTATCTAATTTCACATTTTAGTTGTCTCACTAAAAAGTATAGAAATATCTGATTTTTCTTTCCTTTTTTTGAGCACTTAAGTATAATGTATTGCAATATATTTAAGATAAATGTAATCAGTATTCGTAAAAATACTTTTCTTATAATACACATTGTATGGTATTCATATGTATTACAGGAAAAATGAGCAGTTTTTGTAATTTTTAGAGTACTAAATACGTTTTGCAAATATTCCTTTATATAAGTTTAAACTGCTCAAAACTACTTTTACTAACTAAATTCGAATTATTTATTGTTATTATATTGTGGGTACCTTAAATCTATAAAAATATTTTATTTTGTAGTAATGTGTGTATTTGTTTAATACAAACAAAACAATTTTTAACTTTTGTCAAACTTTAAATAAATAGAAATGTTTGCCACATTCAATTATAAGTTACAAAGAAATATGTTGTTTTTAAAGTAAAACATCACCGAGAAAATAATTTTATAGCAAAAAATAAATCTACTTTACTCTTTTAAATCCACTTTTATTGACAAAAGTACGTAACCATTAGGGGGAAAATGTTTCTTTGATAATGCTTCTTGCTAAGTTTCTTTATTTTGTCCTTTGTCTTTAGAACGGACAACATTTTTTACTTAGTCCCGTTTTAGTACGGGTGTAAAAATGGTTAAAAATCCAAGTTATCCTTAAACTTTGAAAGAAGCCAACGTTTACAACTTCAATGGATCATTCCTACCTGAAGTTTATTTGAGGTTGCGTATTAGGTTTTGAAAAAATTACCAAGCATCAATGTGTCTTGTTCCTCACAAACAAAAAACTTATCAGTAGTAAGGAATTTATATTAGGCTTTGTAACACTTTTACGAGTAAGTTTAAAAAAAAACAGCAAGTGGATTTCAAGCAGTTTCTTTTTACAACAATTTCAATGATAAAAAACATATTAAGCACATTTAAATATTCTTACTTTTGAAATGAACTTATTTTAATAAACTTTTTTAGAAATGTTTTGAATCATAATTAAATGAAATAATGAAAATGTCATCACTTAAATCACTTAAAAATAAAAAAAAATAAGTGTTTTCATTTTCAATGTCTGAATTAAAATGTAATGTAAATTTAAGTGTATGAAAAACTAGAAATTATTGCTTTCCGGATATTTCATTAGCTGATTAGTTAAAGAAAAGATTGATTAAAATTTACATCTATTAGTGCAAATATTTTTAATGGAAATAAAAATATTGTTACTTTAATATACTTTTCTATAGTTTATGAATATTTAGCGCATTTTTCTGTGATTAAAGTGTAATAGATTTTTAATCACTCACAGATCTCATAGATTTGTTTTGAATTTATTTTGAAGTATTTAAATATTTTTTTGATACGGTAATAAATTTTCTTCTGCAGCCCACCCTGCCTAGTGGTTAGAGTACCTGATTACGGGTGGGGAGGGCCTGAGTTCGAATCCCGGCTAAGGCATGGATGTGCTTTCTCTTTCTCTGTGTTTCTTGTCCTATCCTCAGATGATGGATGAATGTGGCCCGCCCTATAAACAGGTTTGTGGTGGTGTGACGTGGGTAGTGCTACTCGCTTCCGTGACTTGGTTCACAGGTGCCCATCGGGTAGTGATAAATGAGTAGCAGTTTCTGGCCTTGTTGTGGTGAAGGGTTAATCACACAAGTGCCCGCCCTTAGAAATATAAAAAAAGTAATAATAATTTTTCTTCTTTACTTTAAAATTTATACTGTTTACTGTTTTTTAATGAATTAAAATTGCTAAGTTTTTATTTTCCATTTTATGAATTTTAATCCAAAATTTCACAAAGATACATATAAAACTCTATGAACTTTTGACTTTTTGAACTAATTGTAATTTAAAATATCTTTTTATAGGAATTATTCATAAGAAACCTACAAAATTTCATCTCTTTAGCAGCTTTCATTTACTTGAATTCAATGCGTCGCTGGTAATTAAAAAGAAATAGAAAGTTTAGCAACTATAAGGACGTTTAAAAAATATATGCGAAATTTTGCTGAGAGTAAAATAACATCAAAACTGTTATATACGGTAAATAATTTAATTCTTGTATGTAAAATTAATGAAAAAAAAGGTTTTTTTTTAAATAGAAAAATTTGCGAAATGCTAAAAAATATTAGAAAAAACTCAACCCTTTCTCATTTTGTTTCTCGATCTACAGCTTGAAATATTTTAAAAAATGTTAAATATTAATTAAAATTTGAAATAGCATCATTATTATTAATTATATTAATATTATTGGTGTGAGAAGTATTTGGTAAATAATGAAGAAAAATATTTTTCTTAAATTTCATAAAAATAACAATTTAAAGTTTTATAATTTCCGAATTCTAAAAAAATATTACTTGGAATCTATTTTGGAAAAATAACTCATCGAAAAATGAAAGTTTATTAAAGCATTATGGTATTGATATTTTCTTTTTTTTATAAACAAAAAACATGTTTTTTCTAATTAAAATCATTTTTCTGCTTTTTTAAAAGAAGTTTCTACTTTGCAAAAAGGCGAAGTACACAAAATAAAGATATTTTAATTTCACACTTTAATCCTATGTCATAAAACAAACTATTTGGAGAAACTTATTTCTATAAGTTCTTATTTTTAAAAAAAAATATTTCTTGATGGAGATGTGACCGAAGTATTATCTCTCGACTCAAATGAAAAATAACATTTTCTGAAATATTTTAATAAAAGTTCCGTCGTAATATGGAAGTTTTCCACAGCGAGTGCAAACGCGTTCTTTCTAAATTAAACATAATCCGTACAAAACTGTAAAAATGTCTCGCATATTATTCAAATTTTCTTCATTTCCTTCCAAAGGAATGCTGACTCATTCGATTTTTTTTTCTTCCTTCCTCAAAGAAAAGCTGAAATAGGATGAACTAAACCGAAGGGGCAAAAAAGAAGAATAAGTGTAAAAAAAGAAAAGTAAGAAAAATAGTGTATTCTTATCTTCTTACATTTCTTAACTTTTGTCCGTTTTCACTCTTCATTTTCCACTTTTCTTGAATGATTGGAGTTTAAAACGGAAATGAAAGAAGAAAAAGAGCAGCTGGAAACTAAAGAAAGAAAAGAATAAAAAAAAGGAGAAAAGTTGTGCATAACTGTGACCGCCTCCGGGGGCTTTTAACTAAAAACCAGAATCAGCTCTGTTAGGAATTTAATCTTTGACTTTTTTTTTAAGCCATTTCTTTTTTCTTTGAATAAGATAAGAATTTTTCTGCCCTGTTGATATAGACATTTTCTTTTTTTCCCATTGATTAGTAGATAAAGTTATAGAGTTGGTTATCTAAATTTATTAAGAAAAATATATTCAATTAGAAAATAAATTAATTTCATTACAGTATGCTTGTTATTTTCTGAATTTTAAGTATAATTTATATATTGCTGAAGTACTGACAGTACGTATAGAATGTTGAAAATATTTAATTAATGAATAGTTAGTTCTCAATATAGTTATACTAAAATAGACATAAATTTATTTTTAATTAAATTTAACCGTGTTGAAATGAATATTATTGACAAAAAATATTTGGCAGATAAAATTATTGATATCCATACAATTTAAAGTATTTTAAATTTAAAAGATAACTGAGATAAAAAAAGAGGAATTTCATTTTATCTAAAATAACTCATCAATCAAATTTTACTTTCAATTAGGAATAAACATTGATATTATCATAAGTTACAGTTATAAAAGATTTGTTGTAAAAGAATTATTGTAATAGATTTGTTATAAAGATATAAATGTATACAATACGGATATTTTTTGTTAATTTTCAAAATAAAAATTACTATTATATGATTTTAAGTATTTAAAATTTTCTCATCAGGTTAAAAAAAACAAAAAAATCATTTGATTTATTATGTCAAAACCAAATGCTTCAGTTACTTTAAAATATATTTAGAAAAAGTATTTTTCAAAAAATATAAAAGCTTTTTACATAATTATGGGGCGATTATAACTAATTGAAGTACAGTTGATTTTAAATATAAAATAATTGTTATTATAAATCCATTTAATAAATAACAAAAATAATTATATATTTCATAATGTGTCACTTAACTAACAATGAAAATGCAACTTTTATTTTATGCTAAACTCAATTTTAATTTACATTTCAAATTTTAATTTATACAAAAACAATTTCACTCACTATATTTATTTAACATTCAGATTTGCAAAAAAATTAATTTACCTTTTTTTCAAAAATTTCAAACGCTAATTATATAAAAAAATGTGAGATTACTTTGAAATAATAGTTTGTTATTAAATTGTTTCATAATTAATTTCTTTATCTTTGAGTCCAACTAAAATAAGGTTATTTTGAAATAGAAAAATGTTATTGATTCTATAACCTATTATATTTCATAGTAGGAGCTTGAGAAAAAATTTGCATCCTATATTAATTAGCAAAAAAAATATGTTTTTAAAAGAATTCCAGATGTGATACTTCAGCTGTATTATGTTATATATATCATTGACTATAAGTAAGTTAACTTGTTTAAAAAACTTTTTACCATTTTTAATTTATATTATAAAAAGTCTAAAATATATATATATATATATATATATATATATATATATATA
>JAPDSC010039862.1:92798-116177 GCA_026290005.1 Latrodectus geometricus
ATATATTTTAAATTTTACAAGTAAATTAATTTTTTAAATTAATTAATTAAATGAAAATAATTTTATAAGTTTGTTAATTAACAATTTGACGAAAATTGATTATTTTATTATTTTGACAAATTAACAGAGGATAAAAATGTAAATTATAGTGACTTCAATTTAACTAGGATGCAATTGCCAAAGATATTTAGATTTCACGTAATCAATTTATTAATCAAAAAACAATAATTTTCAAATTAAGTAAACCTTACATGAAAGCTAATTGAATTAATATTGGGAGAATGAAATAAATTTTTTAAGCAACTGATAATTGCTCATTCCTTATAATGCAATAAATTAATAATCCAATTTGATGTTTTGAAAAGATAAAATAGGTATTATGTGATCTTCAATGAAAAAATAAAGTAAATGAAAAGATAAGCTTTAAAAATTTTCTATTTTAATTATAAAATGTGTTAATTTTGAAAATTAGTAAAATTAATCTAGAATAAAGATTTCACATTCAGATTGTGTTTATTTTTAACAGACTAGAACAGCTGTTAAAAATAAACACAATCTGAATGTGAAATCTTTATTCTAGATTAATTTTACTAATTTTCAAAATTAACACATTTTATACTGTGGATACTAATTAGTTACAAATTCTTATATAAGTTGTTTTTATATGGAATTTATTAATCATAATCAGATATTTAATTAACTCTTTGAAACTACAAAAGGTGTTATAAATTAATTTTGGGGCAACTCCAAATGGAAGTGAAAGCTTCTTGACAAATACTGTTGATTGGACTTGCTTTTCCTATTGGAATTAAAGGTGTTTAAGTGTTTATTATTATTTTCTGGAAAAGTGTTGCACTTCAAAAATTGTTTTTAAAGCATATTTTGTGATAACTAATAAATAAATTAGTTTAAATTAAGAAATGAAACTAAACTTAAATAAACAAAATTTTATTTGCAAATAATTTTAAAATGTTGTAAAAATTTATGTTCAGCATTAATTTTAAGATTTAATTTTTACCAAAAATATTAACAGTGACTATTTTAATTATACTATGGAAATTATATTCATCAAATCATTCATAAAATTTAAATGATTTAATTTAGTATTATATTGTGTGTGTATGTATGTATGTGTGTTAGTATAATCACGTGGCTGACTTTTTTCGTAGTTTTGAAGAGATAACATTTTCAATAAATTTTCTCAATAGAATAAGTTTCTACTATAAATTCAATATCACATTTACTGGAAAAAATACCGGTAAGTGGAGAATTTTATAGCAAATATATTTTAAAAAATTATTTCGATTCCTATTACATTGTCTACCAATAAGTATTTTGACATCTATGTAAATGACGATATCAGCAGTCCTGAGATACGTCACGACCTCCGCCGGTATATATCGTGTAGGAAACAGCATCGGCATTAGTCGCATGCAAGATGCTAGGCGGTTCGAGCTCTCTGATTTTGAGAAAGGTATAATTATCAGGTATCACAAATGTGGGTGGTCTTTAAGGGACGTATGTAGCGATCTGAAGTACCCAAAATCGATACTGGCCTATATGTGATTAAGAAGTGGAAGGTGAGCGGTGATTGTCGGAATGTGCCTCGTGTCGGCAGACCAACGAAACTGGGAGATAGAGACCGATGAGTGCTGTCCACAGAAGTTCTGAAGAACCACACCCAACCGATGGCCCTCACCCGCGAGGAGTTTCAATAGACATCCGGGAGTATTGTTTCAATGAATACCATCCGTAAGGAAGCACATTTGCTTCGTTTTCATGGTCGTGCTTCTGCCCACAAGCCTTTGATAACAATGTCCTACCTCGCTGCTCGATTAATGAGGAACAAAGCACATCGAAATTGGGCCATAGATCAGTAGAATTGGGTTATTTTGAGCGACGAATCAAGGTTCACCCTTTACCGTTCGGATGGCAGGGTCTAAATCTGGTATCTGTCTGGAGAACGTCTCCTGCTAGAATGCATTGTTCCTACAATCAAGTTCGGGGAAGGGGAATTTGTGGTCTGGGGGTGTTTCTCCTGGTATGGATTGGGACTGTTAATTTCAGGACGACAATGCCAGTTGTCAAGTTTCGAGGTTAACCAAGGTTTGGTTCATTGCCAATGGAGTTCTATTGAGTGGATTGTCCTGGCCAGAGCTCCGATTTGAACCTTATCGAGAACCTCTGGGACGTGTTGGAATGCCGAATTAAGGGGTGCACTACTCGTCCAAAATGGGTGAAGGAACTTGTATGCCTACTCCAAGCCGAGTGGAAGACAATATCACTAGCTGTAATACAAAGACTTGTTAGAAATATGACCCGGAGGGTTCAATCTGTAATTGCCTCTCGTTTAGACTCTAGCAACTATTGATTTTGAATGAAGTTAGTTTTTTTTCTATCACATTTGTCCAAATACTCATTGATAGACAGTGTATTATAAATGTTTTGTAATATAAAATTATTCTCTACATAAGAACTTTCTTTTGGTTGCTTTATTCATGAGAAATTCTGTTAATTAAGCAGTTTTCTTTTAGTTTACATAACTAAGTTCTTAGTGTAGTTTCTTTTTAATTTACATGTAGTGCTTCGCATGTTCTATTATTGTTCCTCATACAATTCAATGTTTGATTTTAACAAAACTACTAAGATATACTATAAAAAATAAATAATGTAAATGTAATTTATATTTACATTTTTACTATTTTATTATTTAACTATATGTAGTTTTAAAAAAATGACTGAAATTTAAAACGAGTTTATAGCTTTCACTGATAAATCAAATAATCTGCAGTCTAATTAATTATAAATATAATGAATTAAATATCATATTCGCTATCAATATTTACTTATATTCAAAATTTATTGTTTCACATTTTTTTTCATTAAATAATAGTTAAAACTCGTAGATTTCTTGATTTACAAATATCCAAAAAGAGGATTCGTAACTATTTATCAAACACTTAAAGTTACGTAAAAAAATTAAAAGTATTAAATAATTGATAATTTGCGGTATGCAATAAAAAACCACAAAATAAATTTTAATCTACCGTAAAATCAATTTTCTGCCTTTGATTGTTGCGTCGGTTCATACCAATGGTATTGTTATGATCAATATATATTAAAAAATAAGGTTCCGTTTCTACAAGTAGAGAAATGAAGATAATGTGCCATTTAGTTTAAAAACAATTTGTAATTTATTTTATTATTTTAAAGTATAAAAAATTATTATGAAAACATTTAGTTATTTTTAAGGCTCTAAAGAATTGAATTCAGAACAGATATTTCATTTTACTCAGGTAGAACAAACTAAACTCAGGTAGAACAAACTAACAACCAAAGCAATCTATCTCATACTTAAGTGTCATTCACATAACAGTTAAGCAGAGAGGACAATTTTCCAAGCAAGAATCGGTAAAATTAGGAAACTATACCTCTCTAGATTCATAATGTAAAAGCTAAGAAATAGTATGCTTGCCTAGATGTTGACTTGGTCAAGTGATCATGTCCCCAACTTAAGAGATATTGTCTCAGATAATCTTCGGCTGCATTTCGAGCAATCATGACAATGTTCTCAGATTCAGTAAATATTATTTGTATTCATAATAGAGTATATAGCAAAAATAAATAATAAAAATAAATAAACAAATCAGTTTTTTAACCACATCTCCTAATGAATTACAGTACATTTGATTTTCCTGAATAGATCCGGATATTTTCTTTAAAAATATGTTTCCTCTTGCAATCACAGAAAATAGCCAGAATGAATTTTATCTAAGTATAACTTCAGGTAAAATTCTTTCCGTCTATGCTATAGGAAAAATATAACTTCATATAAAGATAGTTATGGTAATTAATTAGTGGCAGACATACTGACAACAATATTATTATCTGGAGCTAGTGTTTTGAAAAGAAAGTATAAAATCATCTGTCAATCTAAGCATTTCATTTAATGCACAATATTACTTCTAAAAAAATATAATTCTGTTACTTAGAAATATAAGTAGGCTGAAGTGACCTGGTTGTTTAGGGCATTATTATTGGAAAGTAGTGAATTCGAATTCTGGCTTAGTCGAAGATCCGACGTGTTCTCTAATGGCAACCGGGCCACGTAAAATATGTCGTGGTTACAATGTCCTCCATATTCTCATTCCAAATTAATACCTCTGGGGTGGTTGGAACCAGGCAATGGTTCTTCTCTGGCTTCAATCTCTAAATTGGAAGACCCAGATGGTGCTACCATCTATGAGCCAAAGTCGTACTTTTACCTTGGTATAAAGATGCTTTATTCAAAAACGGAAGACGCTCTTTCTTTCCTCATTCACTCAGTCCCTGGCAGGAGGGCTTAGCTTCGTCAAGTGTCTTAAGTAGCAGCAACAAATCAACTGAAACAAATAGAAAAAGACAGTAAACTAATAAGCTGATACGCACGAACATAATTCAATTCATATTACATGATGCGTTATACGACATATAATCTTAAATAAAAACTTTATTCACTTTAAATCACGTGCTATGGTTAATGTTTCATTGAAAAAATATATATGCGGATAAATATTATCTTTACTGAATTCCTCTTTCAGAAATTGCTTTATGATTTTTATGCTAATTTTAAAAAAATATTAATGTAATTTGAAAGTCATAAAAAATATTTAATGTGGAAATGAAGTTTATCTTTTTATCAATACACTGAAAACCCTCCCTATCGATGGTTACCATTACACTCAATTAAAGTATTAGGATTTTATTTGAATGTGATGTGTGCCACCTTTAATGTAAAAATCTTTTCTTTGCTAATACACTAATATACTGATAAATGCTATTGATATAATTTTCATTTTAGTAATATTTTTAAGAAATATGAAGAATCTCTTTTATAATCCAAAAGCAAATAAACAAAAGAAAACATAGTTATAAATTAATTTAATAAATTTCAAATAATAAATAATTTTAAATTAATTATGAGTATAGTTACACACTCTTAGGATTTTATTTGAGTGTGACGCTAGCCTTAATGTAAGTAGCCTTAAGTACCATGAAGATGACACAGAGTGGATCTTTGTTCATTCTTACAGGATGATGCAGAATGGTTATTTACAGTGATAATATCCATTAACACTGCCATATATAATGCTAGTTTCATTTCAGTAATAGTGTCGCGATAATCCCACAGAATAGGTAATGATCCATTAAGGCATATTGCCTGATAAGATCGTCGACCATGTTCTGAGTCCGATTTTAACATACATGGCCAGAATATTTAAATGCATGAATGATCCGAATGTGTTTCTGATTATTGAATGTTATAAAATCATATTTATTTTAATTTATTATTTCTCTAAAAATTAATAATGAATCAAACCAAAAACCACTTTTGAAATAATATTGAAAATTGGCTGCAGATTTTATTAATTCAAGCATATAAGTATAAATAAAGTTAAACTAGAGTTAAACTTTATTTTAGAAAAGATAAACAATTACTATTCCAAAATGTCTCAAAACTAATTAAGAATAGATTTTAAAGCGTGCAAAAATTGTTATTCATTAACTAATTAATATTTTCTATTAGAATTTTGATTTTAATTTTGTAAGTGCAAACTTTGACATACAGTAATAATGTGGAACTAGTTTCCATAAAAGTTACAAAGATCAATATTAAATGGATTTTTATTAAAATGTTTAACATTTTAATAAAAATGTTAAACATTTTTCTTTATTTTCTAAAGTGATTTTTTCTTTATTTTCTAAAAACTATTTAATTCTAATAATTGTTTAGTTTAAATTTTTTAAATTAAAATACTTTAACGAAGTAGAAATATGTGATAATTTTTCATGCATATAATAACGATTAAAAATAAAAATTTATATATACTATATTTATCTTTGTAATTTTGGTTTTAAAATATGATTTAAGATAACAATGATAATTTGATGAATTTTTTTTTAACTATTGGTGAATCACTTTTGTAAGAAGGAAACAAAAAATCAATAATTCGTTATTTAAACTCAGTAGAATTTATCAATGTAATTCAATTTTTTTTCAAAATTCATTTAATAAAGATTTTGCAAACTTTAACCAAAGGTGTAAGAGAAACTAATATATATAAATGTTGTTCAATATTATTATGATAATAATGAGGAAGAGAATGTATAAAATTTAGCTATCAACTTAGGTAAATAAATAAAATTTCATTCTTTTAAAATGGCAGAAATATATATTTTTAAAGGTCAATCAAAAATAAATATTATATTGTTAATTATAGAGATTTAAAATAAATTCGATTACATTAAAATGAAGTAAATATCTTAAATATTAAAAAAAAAAACTTGTTTATAATAGAATAAAATGTATACTTAAAGCATAAATTTTTCCTTTCTATTTATTTGAACATAAATCAATATAAATTATTGTTCTCACAATTTCATTTAGTTTTCACTAAGATTTCCACGATTCAATTAAACATCCTATTTAATAACATGTTTCTTCATAATGCTCTTTCATTAAAAGATTGAATTGCTTTAATAAACTAATAAATTTTACTTAAAGAAATAAAGTATAGAGTAAAAAATATATAATTTATCATTGAGGAAAATAAAACTATCAAATGGATAAGCAATTATATACTGAATTTATAACATAGTTATCATAACTATAATACAAATGTTAATTAAATAGAGATGAAAAAAGTTCTACATTTGTATTTTTATTGTTTGTAGAAAATATTGCATTACTTAATTGCTCAATCTTTATAATAATTGTTTTTTTCTATATAAAATGTCATTTCTTAATCAAAAATAAAACAATAAATCAATTTTATAAATGATGACAAATAAAAAAATATGTTTCTAGAAAGTAAACCGAATGAGTTATTAATGAAATTAATTGCTGTAATTAAATTTATTTTTAGTAATAAACTGAAATACAATGAATCTAGACAAGCTGCTTATAGGTTTCATAAAAATAATTTAAATGATAAATTAGTTATATGTTTCATAATAATAAATGACATTACATTTGTACTTCCTAAAATTTACGATTTAATTAAAAAAATAACATGCAAGATTCAAAAACACGTTTTTTATTCTTCTTTAATGTATCAATTTCAGAATCACAAATGGAATTATATTTAAATTCTTAAAAAGCTGGAATTAAAAGTAAAATCTTGAATAGTTGGGATTAAATGTAGATTCTTGAAAAGTTTTTTATTTTTTAGTCCCCATTTGGGATGTTGGGATGGAAATGATGTAATAATCTGTTTCCAAAAAATATTTCTGATTAGTAATTAATATATAATTTTAATAAAACAAATATAGTCATGGAGTAAAAGATGAATAATTTAAAATTACTGAGGTATATAAAACTAAATATAAGTTTTATACAAATTCATTACGTAACAACATTAAAACAGAAAGAAATGGTTCTGCCGATAAGTGTTTATTTTTTTATTTTTAAATAAAAATTCATACTTATAGCATGCTGTACTATACTTAATCTTTTTTACATAAACACATCAACGCTAAAGCTATATAAAGGCTCTTTTATTAACATAAAATGTACAAAATTTTAGAAAATAATAAAAAGTGTGTCAATTATTTATTATAATATTGATACATTAATTTATTCTCAATGATAAAATTTTATTCTGTTTATAAAACTGTATACAAGAGATTATAACAAGGATTTCATTTTGAAAAAATGAAGCACAGAATAGATTTTTCATCCTAAAGTGTTATGTATATAAAAATATTCGTATATATTGATTTGCGTTTAACACCTGCATTTGTGTCTATTTTATGCAACAATTAATCTGCAAATTTGCTTGAATTTATATAACGTGTGAATAAAAGACATGTGAAAATAAATATGCAAATTTGTTATCACATGTTTTTAAATCACACATTATTATGCATGTTTTTTTGACGAAACAAAAGTAAGAAAGGTGAATCTGGTGAATATTAAAACATCTGTTTCCACTACTGAGCTGTATTTCTTAATGAATCACTAATTATTGTATTTAAAATAAAAAAAGATGCTGTTTATTGCAAATATTTTAGCAGATTATAGAATATTTCAGGTCATATAAAATGCAAGACTGAAGTGTAGATCATTAAGGATTCACACAAAACTGCCATCAATTGGAAGTTAACAGCAAATTCATAAGTGATATTAAACTTGAATTTGCCTTTAATTTCAAATGTATTCACTGAACAATTTACAGTTATGGATGATAATCATATTCATAACTGGTTTTATTTTCTAATGACTCCATTGTTCACTATTTTTAACTAAACAGTGCTATTGTTTTATTTTTGATGAAGAATTAAACAAAATTAAAAAAAAAAAAACTCTCTTTTAATCACAAACTACGAAACTCCTACTTAAAATATTCTATTCTGTAAATTATGGGGAATGCTTTCTAGAAATATGTATAAAATAATTCTCCATTTTTATAATATAAATGTATGTTTACACTGAACAATGTAAGGTTATTGAGGATAATCATGTTAACAATGGTTTGTTTACTTTATGATTACAGTGTTCAGAATTGTGAACTAAAAAAATACCATCGATTTATATTATTTTAAGATAAAGAATTAACCAAAGTTATATAAAATTTTTCCTTTAACTACAGACCGTGAAATTCAATTTTTAAATATTCTATTCTTTAAATTGTGGGCAATATATTCTAGAAATATATATATATACTAATTTTCCATTTTTATAGTATAAATGTATGTTTACACTGAACAATGTTGATTGATGATAATTATGTTCATTATGGTTTGTTTTTCTTATTTTCCAATGTTCAGTATTTTGAACTAAAAAATGCTACCTATTTTTTTTAATTTAAGATAAAGAGCTAAACAATGTTCTAAAAGTATAATTTTAAACAAAGATTGTGAACTTAATTAATATATTCTGTTAATCACAATTCCCAGAATATATATTCTATTCTGTTAATTATGAGCAATGTTTTCTAGAAATATATGTAAAATAATTTTCCATTTTTATAATATAAATGTATGTTTACATTGAACAATGTACGGTTATTGGTGATAATCATGTTCATAATGGTTTGTTTTTCTTATGATTCCAGTGTTCAGTATTTTGAACAAAAAAAATGCCATCAATTTATATTATTTTAAGATTAAGAATTAACCAAAGTTCAAAAATTGTTCATTTAACTACAGATTACGAAATTCAAACAATAAATATTTTATTCTATAAATTGTTAGCAATGTTTTTAGAACTATATGTAAAATAATTTTTTATTTCTATAACTTCTCATCTACCAGTGCATGCAAGTTCACTAAAAATCTTTTTTAAAGCAATATGTAAAAGCCAAGAAGACACAATTTGTCACATTTTGTTGAAAATAGCAGGAGTCTTTACTAGGGCGATATTTTTTGGCAAGACGACTAATGTTTAGCCATTGACATTCAATGAAATGTTCCAATGAAGTGAAAAATTCCCGCCATTTCTTTTCATCGTGGCTCAAGTATGGTTGAATAAAAGCGAAGAGGGGTTAGAAAAGGTTAGGGAACAGGATGAAAGAAAAGGAAAAAAAATGTTGGAAAGAAAAACGATAAGACTGTCCCTGCTTTCCAAACTCCGGGAAATAATCAGGATGAAAGTTTTCGCTGCTTTTGTGCAAGAGTAATGATTGTCTTATTGTGAAAAGACCTGTGGAAGTGTGGGAAAAGGAAAAGAAATTCGAATAGTAATGGCTTGGATTCGAAAAAAAGTTGCATAGGTTTCCGTTTCTTTGGAATACAGTAATGAACTTTGATTTTTCTTGAATATGTTGATTTCTAACGTTTCTTTAATCAAAACGTCAGGGAAAGAATCAAAATCTTTGTTGAATCGACAAAAAAGTATTCTATTTATTCCTGAAAGAATGATTTCTTTCAGTGTTTATTAATAATGTAAACTTTCTTTTTTAAATTTGTTATGACATTGTTAAGTAATTTAAGAATTGACACTTTTAACTAATTTGCAGAAATTTTAGATAATTAGATCTGAATTTATATTTTATAAAATGCAAGAAATATTTTTTATTTTGTTAAAATTTCTTATTAATTAATTATTTTGATAAATTTAGTATAATTTTTAGAATCATAAACAATGAATGGAATTGAGATGCGTTAGGCATTGCTTATATGGAATAAATAATTATGTTAGACATTCAGTTATCGATTATTATAAATTCATTCACTTTGTTTATGATAATTTAATAAATAGTTTCTGTCCAATCTTTTCCAAACAGTATTCTGCAGAGCGGTTTAAGCAAAATTATAAGGTTTAATTAAGAGACACAGTTATAATTATAAAAAAAATTGTTTTCGGTAGATTGCCGAGAACTTTGAACATTGGTATTGAACTGCAAATTAAAAAGTTTGATTTCATTTATGAGATAAGACTAAAAACAGCATAGTATTATAGATATTTATCATAGTGCTGTCTTTTTCATGGTCTTATATGGCTGAAATTTACTGTATGGTCACTCTTGGCGCGCGTTTTCCACATTTGGCAATAAATAACATTTTCTTTAATCAATTCCGACGTTTTGCAGATGAGGGATTCCGACCAAACAGGCAATATTTTCTAATATTCTGTTTTTTTTTTTTTTTTTTTCTTTTAGATTTTGTTTGGGCAAAGTGGCGAGATTTTTGGCGACTTTTGGAAAAAATCCAAAGAGTGACCGTACGGTAAATCTTAAGCGTCTTTTATTCCCCAAATCTGCACAGCTTCAATTTTAAAACATTCACTTATTCTTATGATTAAAATGAATAATATGCTCTGCATGATTATTTTTATACCTAAATTATTACTATTCAATTGCATTCTAATTTATATTTTATTAATGATTGTTAAACTTTATGTATTTATAGTTCGAATTTTATATTAAAAACATTTCTTGGATCATTCCTGCTTTAGTATTTCAACTAATTACTTTTTCACTCTGCTTAGAAATCGTACAAGAGGCGAATAAAAATATAAGTTGTTACATAACAGTCTTCATTAATTCTAAAATCTAATAATTGATTTTAGAATTAATGAAGACTGTTATGTAACAACTTATATTTTTATTCGCCTCTTGTACGATTTCTAAGCAGAGTGAAAAAGTAATTAGTTGAAATACTAAAGCAGGAATGATCCAAGAAATGTTTTTAATATAAAATTGGAACAATAAATACATAAAGTTTAACAATCATTAATAAAATATAAATTAGAATGCAATTGAATAGTAATAATTTAGGTATAAAAATAATCATGCAGAGCATATTATTCATTTTAATCATAAGAATAAGTGAATGTTTTAAAATTGAAGCTGTGCAGATTTGGGGAATAAAAGACGCTTAAGATTTACCGTACGGTCACTCTTTGGATTTTTTCCAAAAGTCGCCAAAAATCTCGCCACTTTGCCCAAACAAAATCTAAAAGAAAAAAAAAAAAAAAAAAACAGAATATTAGAAAATATTGCCTGTTTGGTCGGAATCCCTCATCTGCAAAATGTCGGAATTGATTAAAGAAAATGTTATTTATTGCCAAATGTGGAAAACGCGCGCCAAGAGTAACAATGCTGTAAATATCAACCATAAAAGACTATAAAAAAACAGCACTTTAATAAATATCTATAATACTATGCTGTTTTTAGTCTTATCTCATAAATGAAGTCAAACTTTTTAATTAGCAGTTCAATACCAATGTTCAAAGCTCTTGGCAATCTACTGAAAACAATTTTTTTTATAATTATAATAGTCTCTCTTAATTAAATCTTATAAGTTTGCTTAAACTTCTCTGCAGAATACTGTTTGGAATGGATTGGACAGAAACTATTTATTAAATTATCATAAAAAAAGTGAATGAATTTATAATTATCGATAATTGAATGTCTAACATTATTATTTATTCTATAATTACAATGCCTAACGCTTCTCAATTCCATTCATTGTTTATGGTACTAAGAATTATAATAAATTTATCATAATAATTAATTAATAAGAAATTTTAACAAAATAAAAATATTTTGAGCATTTTATAAAATATAAATTCATATCTAATTATCTAAAAATTCTGCAAATTAGTTAATGGTGTCAATTCTTAAATTACTTAACAATGTCATAACAAATTTAAAAAAGAAAGTTTATATTATTAATAAATACCAAAAGAAATCATTCTTTCAGGAATAAATAGAAGGCTTTTTTGTCGATTCAACAAAGATTTTGATTCTTTCCCTGACGTTTTGATTAAAGAAACGTTAGAAATCAACATATTCAAGAAAAATCAAAGTTCATTACTGTATTCCAAAGAAATGGAAACCTATGCAACTTTTTTTCGAATCCAAACCATTACTATTCGAATTTCTTTTCCTTTTCCCACACTTCCACAGGTCTTTTCACAATAAGACAATCATTACTCTTGCACAAAAGCAGCGAAAACTTTCATCCTGATTATTTCCCGGAGTTTGGAAAGCAGGGACAGTCTTATCGTTTTTCTCTCCAACATTTTTTTTCCTTTTCTTTCATCCTGTTCCCTAACCTTTTCTAACCCCTCTTCGCTTTTATTCAACCATACTTGAGCCACGATGAAAAGAAATGGCGGGAATTTTTCACTTCATTGGAACATTTCATTGAATGTCAATGGCTAAACATTAGTCGTCTTGCCAAAAAATATCGCCCCAGTAAAGACTCCTGCTATTTTCAACAAAATGTGACAAATTGTGTCTTCTTGGCTTTTACATATTGCTTTAAAAAAGATTTTTAGTGAACTTGCATGCACTGATAGATGAGAAGTTACAGAAATAAAAAATTATTTTACATGTAGTTCTAAGAAATATTGCCCACAATTTATGGAATAAAATATGTATAGTTTAAATTTCGTAATCTGTAGTTAAATGAACAATTTTAGAGCTATGGTTAGTTCTTTATCTCAAAATAATATAAATCGATGGCATTTTTTTGGTTCAAAATACTGAACACTGGAATCATAAGAAAAACAAACCATTATGAACATGATTATTCATTGTTCAATGTAAACATACATTTATATTATAAAAATGGAAAATTATTTTACATATATTTCTATAAAACATTGCTCACAATTAACACAATAGAATATATATTCTGTTAATTGTGATTAACAGAATATATTAATTAAGTTCGCAATCTTTGTTTATAGTTTTAGAATTTCGTTAATTCTTTATCTTAAATTAATAAAAATAGGAAGCATTTTTTAGTTCAAAATATTGAACATTGGAAAATAAGAAAAACAAACCATAATGAACATGATTATCATCAATAACTGTACATTGTTCAGTGTAAACAAACATTTATACTATAAAAATGGAAAATTAGTGTACATATATTTTTAGAAAACATTGCCCACAATTTATAGATTAGAATATTTAAAGTTTAAATTTCACGGTCTGTAGTTAAATGAAAAATTTTGGAACTTTGGTTAATTCTTTATCTTAAAACAATATAAATCGATGGCATTTCTTTAGTTCAAAATACTGAACACTGGAGTCATAAGATAAACAAACCATTATTAACATGATTATCATCGATGATTGCAGATTGTTCAGTGTAAACAAACATTTATATTATAAAAATATAAAATTATTTTACATTTATTTCTTGAAAGCATTCCCCATAATTTACAGAATAGAATATTTTAAGTACGAGTTTCGTAGTTTGTAATTAAATGAGAGTTTTTTTAATTTTGTTTAATTCTTCATCAAAAATAAAACAATAGCATTTTTTAGTTAAAAATAGTGAACAATAGAGTCATTATAAAACAAAACCCATAATGAACATGATAATCATCAATAACTGTAAATTCTTCAGTGAACACATTTGAAATTAACGGCAAATTCAAGTTTTATATCACTTTTGAATTTGCTGTTAATTTCAAATTGATGGTGGTTTTGTATGAATCCTTAATAATCTACACTTCAGTCTGGCATTTTATATGACCTGAAATATTGTATCATCTGTTAAACTATTTGCAATGAGCAGCATCCTTTTTTTATTTTAAATAGAATTATTAGTGATTTACTTAATTTATATATAATTAATGAATTTTTTTTTATTTTAGATGCAATAATTAGTGATTTATTAAGAGATACAGCTCAGTATTGGAAACAGATGTTTTAATGTTCACCTCATTCACCACTCTTGTTCTGTCAAAAAAAAAACAATGCATAATAATGTTAAATTTAAAAACATGTGAAAACAAATTTGCATATTTATTTTCACATGTCTTTGGTTAAATTGCGGTTTAGGTCTCCTTCTTCGCCAACTCGTGAATTTGAAGCGCTTTTTGCGCATGCTCATTAAATATTCTTTTTTTTCAGCCTTTTCATTGGTCGCTAATTAAGTTTCACTTTGAAATAGCGGTAGAATTTTCGCCATGGCATCGGCGTTTTTGAAACCTCGCCAAGCAAGGGACCTAAAGCACATTTTCACCCATGTCTTTTATTCACACGTTATATAAATTCACGCAAATTTGCATTAAAGAGGCACAAATGCTGGTGTAAAACGCAAATCAATATATACGAATATTTTTATATACATAACACTTTAGGATGAAAAATCTATTCTGTGCTTCATTTTTTCAAAATGAAATCCTTGTTATTATCTCTTGTATACAGTTTTATAAACAGAATAAAATTTTATCATTGAGAATAAATTAATGTATCAATATTATAATAAATAATTGACACACTTTTTATTATTTTCTAAAATTTTGTACATTTTATGTTAATAAAAGAGCCTTTTTATAGCTTTAGTGTTGATGTGTTTATGTAAAAAAGATTAAGTATAGTACAGCATGCTATAGGTATGAATTTTTATTTAAAAATAATAAAATAAACACTTATCGGCAGAACCATTTCTTTCTGTTTTAATGTTGTTACGTAATGAATTTGTATAAAACTTATATTTAGTTTTATATACCTCAGTAATTTTAAATTATTCATCTTTTACTCCATGACTATATTTATTTTATTAAAATTATATATTAATTATTAGTCAGAAATATTTTTTGGAAACAGATTATTACATCATTTCCATCCCAACATCCCAAATGTTGACTAAAATATAAAAAACTTTTCAAGAATCTACATTTAATCCCAACTATTCAAGATTTTACTTTTAATTCCAGCTTTTTAAGAATTTAAATATAACTTCATTTGTGATTCTGAAATTGATACATTAAAGAAGAATAAAAAACGTGTTTTTGAATCTTGCATGTTATTTTCTTTAATTAAATCATAAATTTAAGGAAGTACAAATGTAATGTCATTTATTATTATTAAACATATAACTAATTTGTCATTTAAATTATTTTTATCAAACCTATTAGCAGCTTGTCTAGATTTATTGTATTGCAGTTTATTACTCAAAATAAATTTAATTACAACAATTAATTTCAATAATAACTCATTCGGATATTTTTTTAGAAACATATTTTTTTATTTGTCATCATTTACAGAATTGATTTATTGTTTTTGATTAATAAATGACTTTATATATAAAAAAACAATTACTGTAAAGAGTGAGCAATTAAGTAATGCAATATTTTCTACAAACAATAAAAATACAAATGTAGACCTTTTTTCATCTCTATTTAATTAACATTTGTATTATAGTTATGATAACTATGTTATAAATTCGGTATATAATTGCTTATTCATTTGATAGTTTATTTTCCTCAATGATAAATTATATATTTTTCATTCTATACTTTATTTCTTTAAGTAAAATTTATTAGTTTATTAAAGAAATTCAATCTTTTAATGAAAGTGCAATATAAAGAAAGAGGTTATTAAATAGGATGTTTAATTGAGTCATGGAAATGTTAGTGAAAACTAAATGAAATTGTGAGAACAATAATATAAATTAATTTATGTTCAAATAAATAGAATGGAAAAATTTATGTTTTAAGTGTACTTTTTATCCTGTTACAATCAAGTAATTTTTTAATATTTAAGATATTTACTTCCATTTTATGTAATCGAATTTTTTTTAATGCTCTATAATTTATTTCTAGAATGTCTTTTAAAAGAATATATATTCTCTGGCATTTTAAAAGAAGGAAATTTTATTTAACTAAGTTGATAGCTAAATTTTATACATTGTTTTCCTCATTATTATCATAATACTATTGAACAACTTTTATATATATTAGTGTCTCTAACACCTTTGGTTAAAATTTGAAAAATCTTTACTAAATGAATTTTGAAAAAAATTCCTTATGGGATTACATCGATAAATTATATTTAGTTTAAATAATAAATTATTGATTTTTCGTTTTCTTCTTACAAAATTGATTCACAAATAGTTCAAAATAAATTCAACAAATTATCATTGTTATCTCAGATCATATTTTAAATCGAAATTTACTATGAAAAATATATTGTATATAAATTTTTAATGTTTATTATATTTATAAAAAATTAGCACATATTTCTACTTTATTAAAATACTTTAATCTAAAAAATTTAAATTAAACAATTATTAGAATTAAATAGTTTTTAGAAAATAAAGAAAAAATCACTTTAGAAAATAAAGAAAAATATTTAACATTTTTATTAAAATGTTAAACATTTTAATAAAAATCCATTTAATATTGATCTTTGTAACTTTTATGGAAACTAGTTCCACATTATTACTATATGTTAAAGTTTGCACTTACAAAATTAAAATCAAAATTCTAATAGAAAATATTAATTAGTTAATGAATAACAATTTTTGCAAGCTTTAAAATCTATTCTTAATTAGTTTTGAGACATTTTGGAATAGTAATTGTCTATCTTTTCTAAAATAAAGTTTAACTCTAGTTTAACTTTATTTATACTTATATGCTTGAATTAATAAAATCTGCAGCCAATTTTCAATATTATTTCAAAAGTGGTTTTTGGTTTAATTCATTATTAATTTTTAGAGAGATAATAAATTAAAATAAATATGATTTCATAACATTCAATAATCAGAAACACATTCGGATCATTCATGCATTTAAATATTCTGGCCATGTATGTTAAAATTGGACACAGAACATGGTCGACGATCTTATCAGGCAATATGCTTTAATGGATCATTACCTATTCTGTGGGATTATCGCGACACTATTACTGAAATGAAACTAGCATTATATATGGCAGCGTTAATGGATATTATCACTGTAAATAACCATTCTGCACCATCCTCTAAGAATGAACAAAGATCCACTCTGTGTATCCTCTTGGTACTTAAAGCTACTTACAATAAGGCTAGCGTCACACTCAAATAAAATCCTAAGATTGTGTAACTATACTCATAATTAATTTAAAATTATTTATTATTTGAAATTTATTAAATTAATTTATAACTATGTTTTCTTTTGTTTATTTGCTTTTGGATTATAAAAGAGATTCTTCATATTTCTTAAGAATATTACTGAAATGAAAATGAAAATTACATAACATTTATCATTTAGTGTAATAGCAAAGATCTATTAGTGTAATTATCTTTTAGTGCAATAGCAAAGAAATGTTTTTTACATTAAAGGTGGCATCACATTGAAATAAAATCCTAATATTTTATTTGAGTGTAATGCCAACCTTTGATGGGAAGAGTTTTCATTATTGCATTGATAAAGAAATATATTTCATTTCTACATAAAATATTTTTCGTCACTTTCAAACTGCATTGATATTTTTCTTAAAACTTGCATAAGAATCATAAAACAGTTTCTGAAAGATAAATTCTGTAAATATTTATCATTCTATACTTTTTTCAATGAAAAACATAACCTAATCACAGCACATGATTTAAAATAAAGAATTTTTTTCCTAATATTATAAATCGTAGAATGCATAATGTTAATATGAGTTGAATTATGTTCGTGAGTATCAGCTTATTACTTTAATGTCTTTTTCTATTTATTTCAGTTGTGTTGTTGTTGCTACTTAAGAACACTTGTCGAAGCTAAGTGTTCTTAAGTAGCAACAACAACACAACCTACCGAAGCTACTTCATTCGCCCAGTTCCTGACCCCCCTGTCAGGAACTGGGCGAATGAGGTAAGAAAGAGCGTCTTCCGTTTTTGAATAGAGCACCTTTATACTAAGGTAAAAATACAACTTTGGCTCATAGATGGTAGCACCATCTGGGTCTTCCAATTTAGAGATTGAAGCCAGAGGAGACCCATGGCCTGGCTCCAACCACCCCCAGAGGTATTAATTTGGAATGGGAACATGGAGAACATTGCAACCACAACATGTTTTACAAGCCCCGGTCGCCATTAGTGAACACGTCGGATCTTCAACTAAGCCAGGATTCGAAATCACTACCTTTTTAATAATGATGCCCTAAACAACCAGGCTACTTCAGCCTATTTATACTTCTAAGTAACAGAATTATATTTTTTACGTCACAGTGTGCATTTAATGAGAAATGCTTAGTTTGATAGAGGATTTTATACTTTCTTTTCAAAACACGCGCTCCAGATAATTAGATTGTTATCAGTCTCTCTGCCCCTCATTAATAACAATGACTATCTTTATATGTAGGTATATTTCTCCTATAGTATAGGTGGGAAGAGTTTTACCTGTAGTTATTCTTAGATAAAATTCTTTCCGGCTATTTTCTGGCTGCAAGATGAAACATATTTTTAAAAAAAATATCCGGATCTATTCATGAAAATCAAATGTGTTTACTGTAATTCATTAACAGATGTGCTTAAACAAACTGATTTGTTTATTTTTTTCTCTATTTACTCTATTATGAATACAAATAAACTTTACTGAATCTCAGAACATTGTCATAATTGCTCGAAATGTAACCGAAGATTATTTGAGTCAATATCTCTTAAGTTGGGGACATGATCAGTTGACCAAGTCAACAGCTAGGCAAGCATACTATTTCTTAGCTTTTACATTATGAATCTAGAAAGGTATAATTTCCTAATTTAACCGATTCTTGCTTGGAAAATTGTTCTCAATGCTTAACTGTTATGTGAATGACACTAACTTATGAGATAGATTGCTTTGGTTGTTAGTTTGTTCTACATGAGTAAAATGAAATATCTGGTCTGAATTCAATTCTTTAAAGCCTTAAAAATAACTAAATGTTTTCATAATAATTTTTTATACTTTAAAATAATAAAATAAATTACAAATTGCTTTTAAACTAAATGACACTTTGTCTTCATTTCTCTACCTGTATAAACGGAACCTTATTTTTTAATATATATTGTTCATAACTATACCATTGGTATGAATCGACGCAACAATCAAAGGCAGAAAATTGATTTTATGGTAGATTAAAATTTATTTTGTGTTTTTTTTATCGAATACCGCAAATTATCAGTTATTTAATACTTTTAATTTTTTTACGCAACTTTAAGTGTTTGATAAATAGTTACGAATCCTCTTTTTGGATATTTGTAAATCAAGAAATCTAAGAGTTTTAACTACTATTCAATGAAAAAAAATGTGGACCAATAAATTTTGAGCATAAGTAAATATTGATAACGAATGTGATATTTAAGTCATTATATTTATAATTATTTAGACTACAGATTAATCCGTAAAAACTATAAACTTGTTTTAAATTTCAGTCATTTTTTTGAAAACTATATATAGTTAAATAATAAAACAGTAAAAATGCAATAATAAATTACTTTTACATTTTTAGTTTATATCTTAGTAATTTTGTTAAAATCAAACATTGAATTGTATGAGGAACAATAATAGAACATGCGAAACACTGCATGTAACACTAAAATGAAACTGTACTAAAAACTTAGTTATGTAAGCTAAAAGAAAACTGCTTAATTAATAGAATTTCTCATAAATAAAGCAACTAAGAGAAAATTCTTATGTAGAGAATAATTTTATATAGCAAAACATTTATATAACAATACACTGTCTACCATTAAGTATTTGGACACCTGTGATAGAAAAAAAAACTAACTTCATTCAAAATAAATAGTTGCTAGTCTCCACGAGTGGCAATTACAGCGTGAACCCTCCGGGTCATACTTCCAACAAGTCTTTGTATTACAGCTAGTGACATTGTCTTCCACTCGCTTGGAGTAGACATATAAATTCCTTCACCGATTTTGGATGGGTGGTGCACCCTTAATTCGGCATTCCAACACATCCCAGAGGTTCTCGATAGGGTTCAGATCTGGGCTCTGAGCAGGCCAGTCCATTAGATGAACTCCATTGGCACCATACCCAATCTTATTTAATCTCTAAACATGACAATTGGCATTATCGTCCTGAATGTAACAGGGTCCAGCCATTAAATTTGCCATAATTTAGGAAGCACATTGTCATCCAAAATGGGCAGTAGGCATCGGCATTAAACTTACCATGAATGAGGACCTATGGTCCCAGTCCATACCAGGAGAAAAACCCCCAGAACATAATTCCACCTTCATTGAACTTGACTGTTGGCACAATGCATTCTGGCAGGAGACGTTCTCCATACAGAAGCCAGACCCTGCCATCCGAAAGGTAAGAAATGAACCTTGATTCTTCGCTCGAAAGAGCCTGTTACCACCGATCTACGGTCCAATTTCGATGTGCTTTGCACCACATTAACCGAGCAGCGCAATTGGATTTGTGATCAAAGGCTTATAGCAGCACGACCATGAAAACCAAACAGATGGGCTTCCTTTCGGATGGTATTCATTGAGGCAATACTCGCGAATGAGGACAATGGTTGGGTGCGGTTCTTCCAAATTTCTCTGGACAGCACTCGTTGGTTTCTATCTCCCACTTTCGTTGGTCTGCTGACTCGGGCAGACCAACGATTCCGACAATAACCACTCCCCTCCCACTTCTTAATCACAAAGGCCACTGTCGATTTTGGATACTTCAGATCGCTAGATATGTCTCTTAAGGACCGGCTACATTTGTAATATCCGATAATTATACCTTTCTCGAAATCAGAGAGCTCCGAACTGCGTGGCATCTGGCATACGACTAATGCCGATGCTATTTCCTACACGATATATACCGGTGGTGGTCGTGACGTACCTCAGGACCGCTGATATCGTCACTTGCATAGGTATCCAAATACTTATTGGTAGACAATGTAATAGCGATCGAAATATTTTTTTTTTTAATTTATTTGCTATTAAATTCACCACTCACAGGTATTTTTTCCAATAAATGTTGTAAAAGATTATTATAGTAGAAACTTATTCTATTGAGAAAATTTATTGAAAATGTTATCTCTTCAAAACTACGAAAACCATGTGATTATATTAACACACATACACACACATTATATATTTAAATTAAATAATTTTATAACATTTTCTTTATGAATATAATTTCAATAGCATAAATTAAAATAATCATTGTTAATATTTTTGGTAAAAAATAAATCTTAAAATTAATGATGAGCATAAATTTTTACAACATTTTAAAATTATTTGTAACTAAAATTTTGTTCATTTAAGTTTAGTTTCATTTCTTAATTTAAATTAATTTATTTATTAGTTATCACAAAATATGCTTTAGAAACAATTTTTGAAGTGCAACACTTTTCTAGAAAATAATAATAAACACTTAAACACCTTTAATTCCAATAGGAAAAGCAAGTCCAATCAACAGTATTTGTCAAGAAGCTTTCACTTCCATTTGGAGTTGCCCCAAAATTAATTTATAACACCATTTGTAGTTTCAAAGAGTTAATTAAATATCTGATTATGATTAATAAATTCTTTATAAAAACAACTTATATAAGAATTTGTAACTAATTAGTATCCACCAGTGACTAGAACAGCTGTTAAATATAAACACAATCTGAATGTGAAATCTTTATTCTAGATTAATTTTACTAATTTTCAAAATTAACATATTTTATAATTAAAATAGAAAATTTTTAAAGCTTATCTTTTCATTTATTTTATTTTTTCATTGAAGATCACATAATACCTATTTTATCTTTTCAAAACATCAAATTGGATTATTAATTTATTGCATTATAAGGAATGAGCAATTATCAGTTGCTTAAAAAATTTATTTCATTCTCCAAGTATTAATTCAATTAGCTTTCATGTAAGGTTTACTTAATTTGAAAATTATTGTTTTTTGATTAATAAATTGATTACGGATTTTCAGATTTTTTATAATATAAAGTTGTTTTTGTGAAAACTGGTAAAAAGTATTCTAAACAAGTTAACCTACTTATAGTCAATTATATTTATAACACATAATACAGCTGAAATATCATCTGGAATATTTTTTAAAACATATTTTCTTTTGTTATTTAATATGGAATGCAAATTCCTTCTTAAACTCTTACTATGAAATATAACAGGTTATAGAATCAATAACGTTTTTCTATTTCAAAATAACCTTATTTTTGTTGGACTCAAAGATAAAGCAATTAATTATGAAACAATTTAATTTTTTTATATAAATTTTTTTATATAATTAAAATTTTTTAAATATGGTAAAATTAATTGTTTTGCAAATCTGTATGTTAAATAAACATAGTGAGTGAAACTGTTTTTGTGTAAACTAAAATTTATAAGGTAAATTCAAATTGAGTTTAGCATAAAACAAAAGCTGCATTTTCATTGTTAGTTAAGTGACACATTATGAAATATATAACTATTTTCGCTATTTATTAAATGGATTTATAATGACAATTATTTTATATTTAAAATCAACTGTACTTTTTTTTTCAATTAGTTATAACCGCCTCATAATTATGTAAAAAGCTTTTATATTTTTTAGAATACTTTTCTAAATATTTTTTAAACGGAAGCATTTGGTTTTGACTTAACAAATCAAATAGTTTTTTGTTTTTTTTTTTAACGTGATGAGAGGATTTTAAATATTTAAAATCATGTAATAATAATTTTTATTTTGAAAATTAACAAAAAATATCCGTATTGTATACATTTATATCTTTACGACAAATCAATTAAGATAATACTTTTACAAAAAATATCTTTTATAACTGTAACATATCACAATATCAATGTTTATTCTTAATTGAAAATAAAATTTGATTGAGGAGTCATTTTAGAGAAAATGAAATTCCTCTTTTTTTTTAACTCAGTTATCTTCTAAATTTAAAATACTTTAAATTGTATGGATATTTATAATTTTATCAGCCAAATTTTTTTGTCAATAATATTCATTACAAAATGGTTAAATTTAATTAAAAATATATTTATGTCTATTTTAGTATAACTATATTGAGAACTAACTATTCATTAATTAAATATTTTCAGCATTCTATACGTACTGTCAGTACTTCAGCAATACATAAATTATATTTAAAATTCAGAAAATAACAAGCATACTGTAATGAAGTTAATTTATTTTCTAATTGAATATATTTTTCTTAATAAATTTAGATA